>JAWPHD010002314.1:0-263441 GCA_037043455.1 Cyrtodaria siliqua
GTTTGAATGCATATTGGATAATTTGCTACGATTTACATTTTTTCTCTTGCAGTTTGTTTGTGACATTGCCTTAATTTAAAGCAAAAATATTGGAATAATAGGCGATGTATAGTAGTGTATGATAATCTATACGATTTGATTTAAAATTTAGAATGTGTGACAGATTATGCAGAGCACCCGACTACAACCGATGTGTTATTACCACTTGGAATATGCGGCGGAGTTGCAGCATTCATTGTTGTAATTGTCATTATATGTTCAATTCAACAAAAGTTGCTTAAACCAAGAAAGTAGGTTTGGTTTTATACATTTTACATATTAAATTTCCTACCGTTAAACATATATTGTATTTAATACAAAACAAATGATGGAATAGAAACAAGTAGTCAATAGTAGTTGAATATATATTCTCTATCTAACTGAATGCTTAACAATTCATTTGATGATGACATAATCACTTCGTACTATGAGTTTAAAGTTACACCAGTCAAGTATGAGTTTATTTATTTAATTGACTCCTTATAAAAAAAAAAGTTCATACTTTATACATTATTATTTACGTTATGTTTTGTATCGTTTGCAGGGCCGTGTCTGATTCTGCTATATTTAATACAATCAGGAAAGAAACAGCGCAAAGAATCCACGTCCAAGACGGATGGTTTTTGAGAGCTACAAGGAATAATAGATTGTGTCAATGATTAGTTAGATAAAGGACATGTGTTAATAGTAAAGATAACGTGTTAGAATATCAGCTTTAATTTAACATAATTATTTCTACTGACACATTTATATTATCAACACATATACACATATAAACAAATTTAATGATGGAATAATATTACTATTAGATATGTTACAATTTATGTTGTTAACAACTATCAAGTCATACCTAGTGCATGAGTAATTGTAAAGTGTAAAATACATGCATAGACATAATTGAAGCAAATACAAACTGTCGTATGGAAAACAATATATGGTGGAGATGTAGCATATATGTACAATAAAATGTGTTTTCTGTTTTTAATTTATTTTATATTCACTTTCCTTATTCCGCTGCCAGCTCACACAGGTAATACTCGTATAAAGGACATAAAGCATCCTATGGTAAGCACAATATAACATGTATAACAAGCAACACACGTGCCTTATGTTCATTATAGGAGATGGATCGGGAGCGGTGTGGGGGGATGTTAAAATACAACAAAATGTTATTATCATTTTATATATTGCAACTGAGAAAATTTTAAAAATAAATGATAAAAGAGCAATACATCAGTTTGCGTTCTAATAAGTAAAGTTATTAACGTATAATGTTTGTATTATATCATAATTCAGTTGAATGCATCTATATTTATAAAGTAAAGGGATTAAGGTCGAGCAACTTGGAATTTTATAGATTCTTAAAGAAATTGAAATAATCATTACGTGTACACTTTTACGTTATGAAGTCCGTGTGATTTATACTAATGTGTAATATCTGAATAATAATTACATTCGTCATGCTATAAAAGATACAAAAGTACAGTAGTTATTTGCTAAAAGCTCTGATAACCAAAATATGTTTAATCCAAATATAAAAAAAAAATATTATAAAGTAATATTTGTAAGAGTACTGAGTTCAAACATAAAATATTGAAAACCAGAGGCTATTTGATATATGTAAACATTGTATCACATACTTTACGGTGTGGGAGTGGAATAACACCATTCTATATTTTCGATATACCACTAGTTATATAAGTATGCAAATTAGCCTAGTATGCGTTGTCAAAAAAATCGATAATGACTATGATCCAATTCCCACGGGTTATGTCGGTTTCGCGCGTTAAAGCGACAGGCAAAATGCAATAAAAGTCGATGTGTGAGTTATGTAATAAATAGAATCTAAAATTTGTTTTCATTCATTATTGAATTTATTAAACTCGCCGCAAGAGCCACGCATTATATCACTTTGCCTACGCGTTTAATAAATCCAATAATGAATAAGTGCTCATGTAAGATCCTCTATATTTTATTGTGTTTAGGTTCTTCTTGCTCACTCTCTTACGTAGTGTCATTCATTGTTTGTTTATTATAAAAAGAAACTCCGTTAGATAAACCTAAACATATACACTGAACTGCGTTTCAATTATCACGTATCACATGTTTAAGTTTTAAGCGGTTATACATGCAATCCATTTGTTTACCTTCCGGACTATCAATACATTTGTGATTCCGCATTTTATTATTTGCGTGTATACACGGAATGGTTTGCAATAATTATTGTCAAAATTCTTGAAGAAAGAAATCTCATTTTATACAACTTGGTGGCTTCTTTATTCAACTTTCGGTCCGGTATAACCTGGTTATTTCTTAAATATGTTACTCTATATAGGGATTATATGCATGGATCACTTTATCAGGATTAAAGGGAGTTAATTACCGATTTATTTTATTTTACATACGTTTTGTATTCTACTAGGTTGCTGTGTTTAGATTACTTTTGGTTATTTCAACAATCAATTATTACAGTTCATTTAGACAACTCTATATTATTTATATTGGAACCGATGGTTATAACGTTTAGTTCGTTGCATCTCAACTTTACCAAAAATGGAAGAATTAAAAATCGAACAGGAAATGTTGCATTCAAGGACCATGTCAACCAAAAACAAACAAAACATACGAGGATATATAAAAGGCAATGTTCATGAAAACACAAACATAAAAGGATTTTGACAAAATAGATACCGCCATGGAACGGTCACTGACAGGAATGACCGCTGGATGTTTAAACCAGGTTTTAGAGTGCACCAAACCTCACTTTCACCCTCTTGACAACCGAATAAAACGGGACAGTGTAAATAAAAATATCCACGCCTGGTCATATCCTCTAACAAACTAGGCAGCATTAATAGGCAATATAAGTATAACACACAGATGGTCATGTATAATATATGAATATACAAGTAAGGTTTTAAGCTTTAAAAAGCTGCCGATAAGTAAATAAACATGACTGTTGGCCTGTGAACTGATAGGAATACAAACAATTGTTTTTGCTGTACTTTGAATTATTGAAATTATGAATGTTATCAAGCTGAAATAAGTGTTGCTATTTTAAATTATCACAAACAATAACTACACAATGAATGCGTCAATATTGTTTATTTTGAAACCTGGCCAAGGTTTTATTGATATAATCCTTCAAATGAAAATCAATACAAATTAGAAATCATTTTTTAAAGTGACTGGACAAGGTGAAACTGCTTTATTATGAAGTAAATAGGAGCGTTAATTTTGCTAAAATAATAGCAAAGATTTATGTAACGTGGCTCTCCGTTGTGGTCTTATAATGAATAATGCATGCGTGAAGTTTCAATCCATTATATAGATTGCGAGCTCCAAGCTTATATACAAACTTTAACTAAGATTAAAAACTTTAACCAAGTTTGTTTAAGTAGGAAAGGGACCATTAATTTGTTAAAATAAAAGCAAATGTTATAGAACCTGGCTCTGCGGTGTTGTCTTGTGATGCAGAATGCATGGGTGAAGTTTCAATCCATGACCTAAAGTAGTTTGTGAGATGCAAATTTACATAATAACTTTAACCTAGCTTAGATGTATACAAAATTAAACCAAGCTTACATACAATGTCGAACCTTAACCAAGTTTTCGAAGTATGAACGGGACAGACAACACTGACAGCGATCAGGAATACGGGAATGCCGCATTATGAATAAAACCGATTCAACACTAAACATTCTCGTTATATATTCGTGGATGTATTGGTATTTTTCCATGAAAATACAGATTTGCACTCATTCCATTCCAATACTTGCGGTTTCATTCAGTTTCAATTACACTTCCATTATGCTCCATAGAAAATCCCGGACGTAAAGATCGCAAAAATATTACCGCATGCTACACATCAGTAGACTGATCTAGGAAAACGTCAAACGTTACCGTCCTCTCAGGATTTAGGTTTATGTCATCATAGTGTCAACAATCGAAGAATTCATAATGGCGAACAGTAAATGAATCAACCACTATACATGCAGTTCGTTGCAAAGTAACAGGGTCATAACATCATTTGAAATACTGTTTAAGATATATTGTATGAAAGTGATAATGACCCAGTATCTTACGAAATTTTAAAATCACGTCACCATAAAAGTCAGTTTGTGATAGCCCTTGGATCAGAAGAGTTCTCAGATTTGTAGATCAGGATTTCGATCTTAACATTTTGCAAAGGTTTTTTTTTTAAGTGTATGGTAACGGTAGGCCAGATACAGTAGCTTTATATTTATACACATGTTACGAATATTATTTTCCTCAACTCGACTACAAACTCATAATACCGCATAAGATGTTGCTCTGGGAACATCCTAGTATAAGTAGGGGTCATTAACGATATCGGAATTAAAATCGTTTTGCTTGTCCTAAATGTTGCTTATATTTTCTCCATTTCCAATCCAGAGATTCAAATCGAGAAAAGAAGCGAACGTATCAGAAATATTTGCCTTGTTAAGTAGAAATTAGGGTATATATTGTTTACAACAGTAAAAAAATAAAGGTTTGTCGATGTTTAATATATCATCCAGATACCGGGATATTTACTCTTACGTCAATAGTTTCAGGATACAGGATACAGAATACGGACTAGATCAGAGTTTCAAAGTTTTTTGAATAGTCAACATGGTCAAGAGATACTTATTGAAACGAAAGTGTCCGTATTTTGTCAATTTTTTTAATGTATCGAGCGATAAATAATCTGATAAAATCATTGGAAAATTCGAATGAAGATATATATTAAATCGAAAGTTCTGTAAAATGTTGAGCTGAAATTATGACAGGTAATTAGAAATTAGATCGACTTATGATTAAAAGCGAACACATGCCATGACTGTGAAACTACATGTCCTGTTCGACGTTTATGCCTACTCGTATTGTCACATGCCATTTGTGTTTAACTCATATATTATGCAGATTACTTTTCGGTATAGTATATTTATTGGTGCTAATTTACGAGTGTATTATTCTTTTTTGGCGCTATCCAATAAAAAAAACACACGGACATGTGGATAAAGTATACGTCCAGAGATAGCACTGCCATTCTCGGTTACCGCATGGTGGCCCGGAACGACATTGTTTATCAATTAACATACAAGTACATATTTAAAGAACAATAATGTCAATATGCGATGGATGTGTTTGTCTGAATGGCGTTTTGCGTCATTTTAGCGCATGTTAGGCTATATATCCCAGTTTCCTGGGTAAAATCAGTACTGCATACCTCCCGCCTTACGTAAGGATCGACACTTTCTCACCTGAAAAGTCGAGCTCCCAGTAAGATACGAACCCGCCGTGGTGAGAGACAAGACAGTTTAGACTTTGCGACTTGTCCTTACTGAATAAATTACATGTTCACAACGGCTACATACATATGTTCTTATTTCGACGTCGGCCAGATATTAACATACTGTTTAAAATCATGTAGTTGGTACCTAATTGAAAAACACCGGGTCATAATCTCAATACAATTTTAATATACGATTTTTAATATACGGGGGTTGATCCAAAATTACGTATAATTTTACTATACACTATGTATTATGAAATAGTTAGTAATAAAAGTTATACACAATCTTAAGCAATGTGTCCGCAATGGGATTGTTGATTGTTTATAACTGAAAATATATAAAGGCATTGGATACGACGTCACAGTAACCCATTAACGCGAAATACCTAGTTTAAACCGGTTTAAACCCCCAGTGGCCTCTTTTGCAACTGACCGTTCCAAGGCGGTAGCCCTATTGTCAACCCTTTTGTGTTTGTGATGTCGTTTCCATTTATTATTACTTTTGCCTTCTTGTTTGTATGTTTGCGTGTTTTTTTCTGTGTTTTGTGGTTGACTGTCCTCCTTGAATGCTACTTTCCCTGTCCGATCTTTTTATATTTCTTTATAGTTTCAAATTTAGAACGCCCAGAAATACACTATATATCAACATCAGGATATCTATTAAACTGAAGTTCCTTATGTACTATTATTGCATTACTGCATCGTTAAATGCACACACAAATTATTGTTCAAGTTTTACATTAAGTCGTATTTTATATGTCATCCTGCCATCATGTCGCAGTTATAGGATATATTACGTAATCGGAATTTTCCTAAAAAGTATGCATATTTAAAACGTTAAGACTATAATATGTTTATGGTGTAAATAACAACGGGAAGTCATGCCGTAAATATGTCTAATTTGATACATTTAATGTCGGTGTTTCCAACGGCGACAAGAGCAACATCTTTAATCGGGTTTACCCGGGAAAATATCGTCAAACACGTGTTAGCATGTGTAAAACATTAGATAATATGTACCTGATTTCTAAATAGGAAAATGTGTATGCAGCCCCGGGTTTCATGGATCAGACTGCAGCATTGACGAAGCCGACGAACTGACAAAAGATGATATACAGGGTGATGGTTTATGTGAAGTCAAAGAAGGTGACAACTGTGATTGTTTTGGATTTCAGACGTTAAACCTCCTGGAAATGTTCTATATAAACAAAAACGATACCGGTCGTTTATAAGTTCTACATATCCAATGTGGTAGAAAATAATGTCTAGCTAGTGTTATGTATACATTAATTACACTGCAATTATATTATCAAACAAGTCCCCCCTGTCGCTTAAATAGTTTTAATTATGACTTATGGGGTGTATGTGTCTCAACTTACTCGTTTTTCAAGAGCTTGTACTCGAGTTGAGGACTTTAATATTCGTAATCTTTGTATAACTAAAAAACTACTCAATCAGGGCTACCGTTACCATAAACTTCGTAAAACCTTCGCAAATTTTTATTATCGTAACCCTGATCTTCTTTCCAAATATAAAAGTAATTTAAGGACTCTTCTGCGACAAGGACTATCACAACCTGACGTCTATGGTGATGTGATTTATAAACTTCGTAAGTTTCTTGGTCATGATCACTTTCATACTATCTTTGTTAAACTTGTTAAAAAATGTATCAAAAGAGGTTATGACCCTATCATTTTGCAACGTACTGCATGCTTGGTGGTGGACCCTTTTACAGTTCGCCACTATGCTTTCCTCTTTAATTGTACGATGACCGGCTCTGGACCCTATGATGACACCTACCTAAAGCCCATTGGGACGGTGGCGTTTGATGTTTGTCTATGATCTTTCTTGTCGTGCCCTTAATGGTATATTCTCTTACTGCTCTGTCTTCTGCCAATTACCTTCATTGTGGCTATCTAGGCTATTGTTTGTTTGTGTATTATATTTACACGAGCATATTTGTGTTTTACTTATATTGCCTATTGATGCTGCCTTGTTGGTTAGAGATTAGATCATGGCGGGGATTTCTTTTTTTACACTGTCCTGTTTTAATGGGATGACAGTATGGTAAGTGTGAGGTTTGGTGCCCCCTAGAACCGGTTTAAACCCCCAGTGGCCTACTTTGCCTCTGACCGTTCCAAGGCGGTAGCCCTATTGTCAACCCCTTTTGTGTTTGTGATGTCGTTTGCATTTATTATTGCTTTTGCCTTCTTGTTTGCGTGTTTGTTTTTGTGTTTTGTGGTTGACTGTCCTCCTTGAATGCTACTTTCCCTGTCCGATCTTTTTATATTTCTTTATATTCACTCTCCTTATTCCGCTGTCAGTTCTCATAGATAATAACATTGTGATTTGTATAATATTCTTATATGTAATACTACAACCAAGGGAAAATAACATTAGATCACCTTACTTACACAACATATTCGGCATATTAAGCAAACTGAAGCAGATTATACAGAAAGCATACGTAGTACTATGGTTAGCAAAATATAGCAAGTAACACACGTACTTTTATGTCACATAATAGTAGATAGATTGGGAGCGGCGGAGAGGATTTTAAAAAGCATCAACATGCTGGACTTTATTTGAGCAAACTTGAACTTCTTATTCTATAGCACACATATCATTTATCTGGGAGAAGGGGGTGGTCAAAATATGCCCAATAGTTCTTGAAAAGAGGACGTTTTAAGGCTTGTGCTGTTTTTTTAGTAATGGTTGACATCGTGGCTATTGTGTTTAAATATGAAACACATTGATCATAGCGTAATGTTTGTTCAAAATAGACCACGCGGTTTCAGATGAAGTCGTTTAAGCAAACTGACAACGAACAAAGCACGCTCGACGAAGAGCTATGGTTTATTGTCAAAAGAACGTATCAAGTAATGACAAACCTATATATCACATGTAAGAGTTAGTAAAAGTTCTTTAACATATTGTGTACAAAACGCACTTTATCTAGTAGCTCTCGAAACAAACTGCACATATCATGGCTGCATCTTTTTTATCCGATAATTTCTTTTTCCTGCGTCTCGCTAAAATGTATAAAGTATTCGTCTAGGTAAAATTCATTTCGTTTAGATGTGCAACAAAGTAAAATATAAACAAAGACAACATACAGGTTCAATATTTATAAACCGTTTACTAGCAGAGGGAGGTGTCAATATCGATCTTACAGACGAAAGGGTATGAAAAAATATATGTATTTTTCTAAGTACATGTTATTGATAATTTATTGAAACTTTAAGGAACTAGCTTCATGGGAGCGCCAGTAATAAGTGATCTATAAACGTTAGTAGTTGTGAACCTGCCCACCGTATAAAGGCTTACCAAACGTGTTTAAACATACATTTACCAGTGCGCAATGCAGACTCGTGATAGGCGGAGTTTAGTTTCTACATATTTGGAAGTCTGCTAAATTAAACTAATTATGAACTCACTTGATGAATATCCGATAAGAAAATAAGAGACCCAACCATCTGAAAATAGCTCGATGATTATTGGATGAACTATATTGAACAAAAAATGTTTAGCACGACTTTATAGGGACATCGATTAAATATATGAACATTTACATACATGGATTTGTTTGAAACAAAATATTTCGTTATATAAACGTGTTGCTTTGAACACATTTATTATTTGGCATGGACCAGAATTGCCCATTCTGTAATTATATCAAAAACGCTAAACTGTGATCAAAAAGGAATTTTATTCTCAAACAAAAACATTCCATATTTCATAATTTTAAATTTACTTTCCTTTTCATTGAAATAAGAACGATTTTCGGTAACCTATAACAGTATGTTCTCAAAATATTTGCCTTATTTTCATCAATGACTTTGTAGCATTATTACTGGACAAATCTTTGTCACTTTACCATTGAACCCGAACATATATGGCTTTGTATCTCGTCTGTGGAACTGACATGCATGTTATGTGCTAAATTTATTTTTCTCAGTATATATTGAAACGAAAAAGAAACGCAACTCGGGAATTTCCGCTATATATTGTATGTACAATATGCAGCTGTTAACCGAATGGTACATGGCTACGGAAAAAGAGACTAAAAGAACACATAACACCGCATATAGTATTCCTTCAAAGTTTCATTATTGACAAGTACGCATTTGGCTCAAGCATGTGAGCAAACACTACGTTAAATACAGTACTCAGTGCAATAGCTCAATTTGTTAAAGACGTACTTTAACATTTATGAATTTCTTGTAACAAAGTGTATTGTGATTAAAACGTCTGCAACATCACAGTTGTGTCCTTTCTCTAACTAATTGCATCTTTGTTTTACAAAACATCCTGGGATTTCTTTCGAATATTGTATGGAATTCAGTGTGCAGTATATATAGCGGAAATTCCTGAGTTGCGTTTCTTTTTTGATTCAGTATATAAAGCAGGGGTGTGACATTTGCGAGACACTACTTATTGTTACAAATATATATCACTAGCCCTATTTATGATCGTCATTTTATGTTTACATTGGTCTTTGAGGACGTTGCATATTTTCCGGAAAACAAACAAAAACATATGAATATACACGCATGAGTGTCGATGCTACATACGATTTCATATGCATTACTAGTTTGGTTGTTTTACGACTATGCCACAAATAAACTCATATCATTAACTTTTCTGGTGTGTTTTTTTGGTCACACGGTCCACCATGCCACCAAAGATAAACAAATGCATGAATTACTTGACTAATGCCACACATAGTTGTGTGTTTCGCGGCAATCAGCATATCATGCCAAAATGACGCCGTATATAACGTTCTTACCTCATTTGACATTATGTGTGCTGTCTGGCTGCATACGGCTAAACTCATACGATTTCCTTAATGTTTGAACTAAAACAGAGTTATGCTTTTCATGATACACAACTCACATGACGTCCTTACCTCAACTTACACGTATGCCGGTGATTGCGGCATTATTCAACATATAAACGCACATACGTTTCCTATAATTTACCAAATCAGGAAAGCTATGTCATAACATGATTTAGTAAATTACAGGAAATGTAACCTACTTACACACTTTCCATATATACTATGGTGCCTGTGGCACTCGCCGTATCATGTCAAAGGTAGCTTACGTGATTTGTCTGATTTCACATTGGGTGGTGATTTGTGTACACGGCGTATCATGTCACAGATAGACTCACGTGACTTACATGATTTCACATATCGCACGGTGACTTCTGCCTCATGGGGCGTCATGTCACCGACAGACTCACGAGACTTAATTGATTTCATATAACGCATGGTGACTTCTTCCACATGGGGCATCATGTCACCTGTAGACTCACGTGACTTATCCGATTTCACACACCGCATGGTGACTTCTGCCACACAGGCATGATATCACAGATAGATTCACGCGACTTACCTGATTTCACATATCGCATGGTGACTTCTGCCGCATGGGCATGATATCACAGATAGACACACGCGACTTACCTGATTTCACATATCGCATGGTGACTTCTGCCACGCAGGCATGATATCACAGATAAACTCACGCGACTTACCTGATTTCACATATCGCATGGTGACTTCTGCCACGCAGGCATGATATCACAGATAGATTCATGCGACTTACCTGATTTCACATATGGCATGGTGACTTCTGCCGCACAGGCATGATATCACAGATAGAGTCAAGTGACTTACCTGATTTCACATATCGCATGGTGTCTTCTGCAACATGGGCCATCATGTCACCTGTAGACTCACGTGACTTACCTGATTTCACACATCGCATGGTGACTTCTGCCACATGGGGCATCATATCACAGATAGACTCAAGTGACTTACCTGATTTCACATATAGCATGGTGACTTCTGCCACACAGGCATGATATCACAGATAGACTCAAGTGACTTACCTGACTTCACATATAGCAAGGTGACTCCTGCCACACAGGCATGATATCACAGATAGACTCACATGACTTACCTGATTTCACATATAGCATGGTGACTTCTGCCACACAGGCATATTATCAACGACAGACTCACGTGACTTACCTGATTTCACATATAGCATGGTGACTTCTGCCCCACAGGCATGATATCACAGATAGACTTCTCAAGTGACTTACCTGATTTCACATACCGCATGGTGTCTTCTGCCACGCAGGGCATCATTCACATGTAGACTCAGGTGGCTTACCAAATTTCAACTATCGCATGGTGACTTCTGCCACATGAGACTTACCTGATTTCACATATAGCATGGTGACGTCTGCCACACAGGCATGATATCACAGAAAGACTCACGTGACTTACCTGATTTTACATACCGCATGGTGTCTTCTACCATGCAGTGCATCATGTTACCTGTAGACTGACGTGACTTACCTGATTTCACATATCGCATGGTGACTTCCGCCACACGGGCATGATACCAGACAACCTCACGTGACTTACCTGATTTCACATACCTCATGGTGACTTCTGCCACATAGACATGATATCACAGATAGATGCATGTGACTTACCTTATTTCACATATCGCATGGTGACTTCTACCACATGGGGCATCATGTCACAGACAGACTAGCGTGACTTACCTGATTTCCGTATCGCGTGTTTGCTTCTGCCACGCGGGGCATCATGATCACAGACAGACTCACGTGACATACCTGATTTCACATATGGCATAGTGACTTCTGTCATACGGAGCATTATGTCATAGATAGACTCACGTGACATACCTGATTTCATATAACGCATGGCGACTCTTGCCACATGGGGCATCATGTCACCTATAGACTCACGTGACTTACCTGATTTCACATATCGGGTGGTGGCTTCGGTCACACGGGGCATCATGCCATCCGCTATACTCCCCATTTCTGCTGGCAATCACGGCACAGTCTTCGTCCATACCGTCACTTCCTGGTTGTCCCGGGTACCTGTAAGCGGTTAAGTAAATAGTTCATGATTGTCAATCAAATAGCACTAATTCACTGCATGCGATACATCGAAAACATGTAAGACTAAGGGAGAAGTTTTACGGAGGAAACTTTAAATCCGCAAACTGCATTTAGTCACTTTTTCGATGGATTGAATTAAACCCCTCAATCATTGCTGTCTATTCATAATTTTAAATAATAGTATTACAATATAATAGCCTGAGTTACATTGAGCAACGCATGTATGTATTTTTAGCTATGTAAACATTTTTACGTAAGAAAATGCTTATAGCAATATGAAATACATGTGTTTCCTATGTTCCATTACTTGTTTACATCATATATTTCGTATATACTATTTTGTTTCTAAAAGAAGACTTTGGGATGGCTCAAATTTCTGTACTATTGGCATTTTAAATATTGAGTTCTGCCCATCCCGGAGCTAGAGGGCGTGAACGGTAGCAAACACTTTTCACTACTGTTCATGTACCGAGACTGCAGTATTTTTTTGTATTTATCGTGTTCGACGATTTCCAAATTTCTCCTTTCATACTTTTTTAAACAATGATATTATTACACATGGTGTTCGCATGCATTTCATATGTTAGGTTCCCTGTATAGAACTACTTCTACAATGTCAAATTATTATAGGATCAACATCTCAATATCAAACAAATTCACAAAAACTGTATGAAAGACAAATTTGGAAATCGTCGAACACGATAAATACACAGAAATATTGCAGTATCTGTTTAACTGAGACTGTTCATGAATGGTAGTGAAAGGTGCTGTTACCGTTCAACCTCTCTAGCCCCGGGTTGAGCAGAACTCAATATTTAAAAAGTCAATAGTACTGAAATTTGAGCCATCCCGAAGATGGTATGCATATGACGGTGAACCTGAAACCATCAATGGGGTATTTTTATACCATTTCTTGGCCAGCGGCGTATGGTCCAAGTTTCTAACAAAACGCTTTGCCCTAAACGAGAAAACAATGGACGAAACAAACAAAGCGGAATTTAGTTGGGAGCAGAGGTTATGAAGCCTGCGTATCACACAGGTAACAGTCAAAAGACTAAATTAAAAACAGGCAACGAATCCTTAGGGTGATTAAACAATACTCAGAATCGTTACAGGCTAGAGTAGTGGAACCACCTACAAACATTATATATTCAGTACATTTCTTAAAAACTGACGCTTATTAAGGTTATAATTCAACGTGTATATGATATTTCCTTTTTCTTCGAAATACCTGAATTCTGCAATGTACGAGTAACATCAAGAGAAGTATTCCGACTGTATAAACATTATATCGTGCGTGTTAATCCGTCGAAAACCGCACACTTTGCAAACGTGCTCAGCTGATAGTGGCATAATTTGTGGTAAAAGTTGAAAGCATGAGCAAGTATGTGACAATTAATATTGGCGCGTAAAATGAACACTGGTAATAAAATTTATATTGACAAACTTTATAAGCGAACAAATACATTTGAGAAGTGCAGACAGAAAAACATACGTTTTTGAAGCAATGATCAACCTTTTATCGTGTTTTTCCTTTTATCAGTGATGTCTAAACACACACGCCATATAGTGTTTATGCATCTAAATAAGTGTTGTCGACTAAATCTCATCAATACCTAATACGGTTAGTTGTTTATTTAATTATAATAGTCTATAACCAAATTTAGAACCACATATCTATGAAAGACGTACCAATTCTTCACAAATACCTGATGTGGATAATCGTTTAATTGATTATAATATCCCCATCACAACATTAGAACCACATATCTATGCAAGACGTACTAATTATTCACCAATACCTGATGTGAAGAGTCGTTTAGTTCATTTTAATAGCGCCTAAATAACGTAAGAACCACAGAGCTCTGCCAGGCTTACCAATTTGAATATCCAAGTGGAATGTCCCCTTTATACCATACCCAGACGCCTTCAACTAATTCGTCAGTTGTTCCAATCCAAAACTCCTGTCCGGGACGTTGACCACCTGGCATGAGGAAATGTGCACACTTAGTATCTTAAGTACTTTGCAACCATTCTCAACCATTCTCAACATCTCGATCACTTCTTTAAAGCATATCTTGGATGAATCAAGAAAAGTGATCCTGAAAATTGACGGGATTGACTGATGTTGCACGACAGCTTTGCATCATGCAGCCGGAAAGAAATATTTACCTTAAAGTTATTTACAGCATATGTTATTGTGGAATGCCTTGGTAAGGAAAAATAGCTTTTTCTTCTTCTAAATAACGTTCAAATATACATGTATGTTTGAAATGACAATGTAAGTAATCCATTAACTACGTTTTTCGAGTGTTAATTTGGTAAAATCAAAGTTATGTTTCAAGGACCAATAGTAATTATGGCGTTAAAGAACGCGGGCATTGTAAGACAGACATACTGGTGTTTTATTAATGTGTACTCTTTACATGCCAAACTGTTTGTTAAAACTATTGGATGCAGTCGGTTAAAACACAGAGGTATGGTGTGCTAAATATGTTTGCTTTTTAATAACTTTTTTTATATGGCAGATTGTCCATGATTTAAAGGATGCCAACGTTGAAACAGATTTCAAGTAAACTGAGAACAGATTTATCAAACTTCAGACATTCTGTCATCATTGAAAAACCGAAAAATGAGACTCATGGGACTTGGTAAAATTTTTAGTAAGTTGTGTACATAATTGCAAAGGTCAAACTTGAAATGTTGTATTTGGTATGACCCGGCCAGGGATTGGTTGTTAGATAAATAGAGATTATTTAACTGCTGGGTCGATTATAGGGAAATCCTTCACGAGATGGTAGACTTGTTGTTCTTTTCACGAACGAGCGTATGAAAGTGAGCGAAAAAAGACAGCAAAACGACTACCATCGATTGAAGGATTTCCCGATAATCGAACTCAGCAGCTTATGTATAATTTTAACCTAATTATTCGCTTTATTGAACGTTATCGACGGATGACGTCGACGTCAGCAACACGTTATTGACGTCAGAAGTCAACGTCACAGTCAGACATTTTTGTGTTCGGAGTGAGTTATTAATATTTAGCGACTATGAAAATTCTTTCACTGAGAAATCCCAATCTTTCACCCACAGAAATATAATAAAGCATGCTTGCACAAAGTCCTAAGGTTTTGTTGAATAAATAAAACTATTCTGCAGTTATGAATACTCCCGCTTTTTTGATATCTAAATAAACAAAGGCCAATAATTCTGTAAAACAAACTTGCAGGTTCAAAAACCTTTGATGCAGAGACACATCATATCATCGCGTTTGAACTGTATGTTAAGTTCAAAATTCTAAGTCAATAAAAGGGTCATAAGTATGTAATTGGGCAATCAATAATGGTTGATGTTGAGGGACATTAGTTGTTATGTGTATGAAAAATACAAATAATAACAAGAGGACTAAGATGGCCTATGAACGCCATACTGTATAAGGTAGTTATTTTATTATTTTATTTTCAGAAGAAGGTTTTGTATATTGCTAAACAGAATCACCCAACCCTTGGACAGTACAGCAATGTCATCATGTGTACAACTTTAGTAGCACTGTAATATAATGTTGCAAGCAAAGTACCAGCTCATTTGGAAAACAATCCTGGGAGTGACTCAAATTAAGTGAGTCTCAAAAGTGAATCTCATAATTTATGCCTTTTGTATGCTATTTTGAACATCTGAGGCCATTCGATGTAACTAAATGGTAGTGCACCTTTCTCACTGCTCAAACTTGGCAGAGCAGCCTATGAAAAACATATGCCAAATTTGACACCAGTGTTGGCATTTGAACAAACTTATTGTAGAAGAACATAAGCTTATGGTGCTTTCAAAATATAAGACCTCTAGATCCTGTAGTTTTACAGGAAAATATATTCCTATATAACTCTTATGTAAATCTATGACAAAACGAGACAGAGACAGATTTTGTTCCAGGATCATCATTTGAACGAATTTACTAAAGATGCATAAGCTTATGCTGCATGAAAGAGACGTCTCTTACGTGGTAAGAGACCATAAGCTAATTCTACATGCAACATACCTTGTAGTTTTAGAGAAGAAGATATTTAATGTTTTTCTCTATATTAGTGTGTAAAGCATGTGACCACTGGGGCATGACCACATTTGGCCCAAGCGTCATCATCTGAACAAACTTGGTAAAGGTCCATAAGCTTGTGGTAACTGTATAATAGTAAATCTTCGGCTCTTGAATACACGAAATTCGGAAATGAATTCCAATTTTAAGAACAATAAACAGCCCGCTTACTCGTTCTATACATTCTGTCGATCTCGTTCTTTATAAACAAATCCTCCTCCTTTGACTCAATCATAACAAGGCTGGCACTATGTAATGCGCAATGGTGCTGAAATAAATTCAAATCAAGGAACTGGCATAACTGTATATAACATATACCTTATTGATAATAAGTGTGGTGTGAGAAATGTGACCATGTGGGGAGTACATCGACAAAAATATTTTTTGTTAGCTTTATGTTTTGTCATTTCCCAAAAACAGTTCTATTTTCAATAAAGACTCAATACAAACAAGCAAAATCTTTAAAAGACAACATTGTATACAGATTACCTTATATTGAAGACTAATAGTATACTTCTAATCCGTATAACAATTATGTAATACTATTATAGACGTGTTTGTTTGTAAGGCGTGCGGTGGGATGGTCCTCCCCAGCCCACAACATGTCAAACTGTGAGGAGAATAACACACATGAAATATTTGAATTTGCTTTTCTTTATTTTTCTTCTTCCTGATTGCAAAACATTGCAAAAGTGTTGTTTTTTTCCTATTTATTTAAAGTTTGAATAAATAGAGCATAACATAAAGAATGGAAATGTTTTCACTAATCGAGTTTTTAATTCCAACTTACGGTGGCCTCTGTCCAATCGACGCTAGTGTTGTCACTTATGTAATAACATGATCCTCTAAATACCGTCCAGCCATCGGGACACTCTGGATATTGATTGGCGACAAATGCCCCTGTCAAACATACCAAACCTGCAGGCATTAAAATAGAACATTAACAATACTTGTCGGATGACAGCAACTCGACTACCGCTCATGAGCAGTCTCAATCAAACCGAGACTGCAATATTTCGTATGTGGTGTGCTCGGCCGTTTCCAAAGGTCCATTATCATACCCTTTTTATGAGGCCTTGTCTATTTATTGGGCAACTAAGCTGAACAAGTAAAATTCATAACAGAGTTATGGAACTGGTTTTACGAGTTCCTCTTATAGTAGTGAATACATGTGTAAAGTTTCTGTCAAGCGGTATCTGAGATATGACTTTACCGAAAAATATTAAAGAAGAAATTGAAAAAGTAAAGCAGGGGCTTAATGTTGTCAAAATAGGTTGCAGAGTTACGTGACTTGCGTTTAGCATGTTATCTATTTGTACTAAATACATACATTAAGTTTTATTGAGTTCTGCCAGACTTTTTCTGAGATATGAGCTTACCAAAAAGGTTAATCAAGAATTTGACTGTGTGCAGAAAGGAGCATGACATTGTCAAAATAGGTTGCGGAGTTATGTGACATGCGCCTGGCACGTTTTCTATTTATAATAAATACAAACGTGACGTTTTACTGTCAGGCGTTTCTGAGATATGAGCTTACCGGAAACGGTTAACGAAGAAATTGGCTAAGTGTATAAAGGGGCATAACTCTGTCAACATGGGCTGCAGAGCTATGAGACTTGCGCGTGGCATGTTATCAATACTGCATACATGTGTGAAGTTTCATTGAATTCTGTTTCTGAGATATGAGCTTACCGGAAAAGGTTTGCTAACGGTAACGGTAACGCCGACGTCGAGTAAAATAGCGTGCCTTTTCTGCGAAAAGTCTAGCTGAACACCATTCAGCCATTGGCTCATGGGTGCACCTGAGAAAATCCTTTATCATTTGTTCGTGCACCACCGACGTTCCGCAAGTCTGCTGGATAGCCTCTTCACATAAATATTCATAGTCCACTATTAGATCAATGCCTTATTCGTTATATGGACTATATAGGCACCTACTATATTTATAATCTGATGAAGCAGACAGGAAAACTGTTGTACGACATAACGAAAACATGGAGAAGACAACTTGTCAGCCAACGTATGTCATAGTTAAAGCATAACGCTACTTGCCAAGCAAGCGATGTAATAGTAAAAGCATAATGCTACTTGCCAACCAACAGATGTAATAGTAAACGCATAACGCTACTTGTCAACCAACAGATTTAATGGTGCTACTTGCCAACCAAGCGATGAAATAGTAAACGCATAACGCTAGTTGCCAATCAAGCGGTGTAATAGTAAAAGCATAACGCTACTTGCCAACCAACAGATGTAATAATAAAAGCATAACGCTACTTGCCAACCAACGGATGTAATAGTAAAATCATAACGCTACTTGTCAGCCAACAGATTTAATAGTAAAACCATAACGCTACTTGTCAACCAACAGATTTAATAGTAAAATCATAACGCTAATTGCCAGCAAACATATGTAATAGTAAAAACATAACGCTACTTGCCAGCCAACAGATTTAATAGTAAAACCATAACGCTACTTGTCAATCAACAGATGTAATAGTAAAACCATAACGCTACTTGTCAATCAACAGATGTAATAGTAAAAACATAACGCTACTTGTCAGCCAACAGATGTAATAGTAAAATCATAACGCTACTTGCCAATCAACAGATGTAATAGTAAAATCATAACGCTACTTGCCAGCCAACAGATGTAATAGTAAAATCATAACGCTACTTGTCAATCAACAGATGTAATAGTAAAACCATAACGCTACTTGTCAATCAACAGATGTAATAGTAAAAACATAACGCTACTTGTCAGCCAACAGATGTAATAGTAAAATCATAACGCTACTTGCCAGCCAACAGATGTAATAGTAAAATCATAACGCTACTTGCCAGCCAACAGATGTAATAGTAAAAACATAACGCTACTTGTCAATCAACAGATGTAATAGTAAAAACATAACGCTACTTGTCAGCCAACAGATGTAATAGTAAAATCATAACGCTACTTGCCAGCCAACAGATGTAATAGTAAAATCATAACGCTACTTGCCAGCCAACAGATGTAATAGTAAAACCATAACGCTACTTGTCAATCAACAGATGTAATAGTAAAAACATAACGCTACTTGTCAGCCAACAGATGTAATAGTAAAATCATAACGCTACTTGCCAATCAACAGATGTAATAGTAAAACCATAACGCTACTTGTCAATCAACAGATGTAATAGTAAAACCATAACGCTACTTGTCAATCAACAGATGTAATAGTAAAAACATAACGCTACTTGTCAGCCAACAGATGTAATAGTAAAATCATAACGCTACTTGCCAGCCAACAGATGTAATAGTAAAATCATAACGCTACTTGCCAGCCAACAGATGTAATAGTAAAAACATAACGCTACTTGTCAATCAACAGATGTAATAGTAAAAACATAACGCTACTTGTCAGCCAACAGATTTAATAGTAAAACCATAACGCTACTTGTCAATCAACAGATGTAATAGTAAAAACATAACGCTACTTGTCAGCCAACAGATTTAATAGTAAAACCATAACGCTACTTGTCAATCAACAGATGTAATAGTAAAATCATAACGTTACTTGCCAGCCAACAGATTTACAAATAAAATCATAGCGCAAGTCCTGTATCAATCCAGAGACGTAATTTGTCTTAGATCTCTGGTCAGTCACTGATAGTGTACAAGATTACAATCGTTAACTGCTACTCTTATCTCTGGCAATGGAAGACAAAGATACGACGAAAAGTAGACAAAATTTCCGAATGTAGATTAATAATCGGGTCAAGGCAACAAACACAGATAACATCAAATCAGTGGTTTTCACAACTTTCTTATTCTTGCATTTTTCTACACATTTCCGAGATGTTCAGATATTTTTAAAACATGCGTATACGGCGGTGTGGTATTCCAGTGTTGCAGAACTATAAAAGTAAGTATAAAAAGCGTACAGGAAATGCAGCTTTCACAGAACACAGTAAACCCAATACACGCAAAAAGACAAACAAGAATAGCAATAGTAATAATAAAGGCATATGACGTCACAAACACAAAAAGGGTTGACAGTAGAGCTACCGCCTTGGAACGGTCAGTGGCAAAAAGGCCGCTGGGGGTTAAAACCAGGTTCTAGGGTGCACCAAAGCTCACACTTACCCTACTGTCATCCCAATTAAATGTAACAGTGTAAATAAAGAAATCCCCGTCATGAACTATACTCTAACCAACAAGGTATCATTAATAGGCAATATAAGTAAAACACAAATATGCTCGTGTATATATAAATACAAAAAGAAATAGCCTAGAAAGCCACAAAGAAGGTACTCGATGACTTGGAAAATGCCAGAGCAACAAGAAAATAAACCATTAAGGGCACGACACGACAAGACAAGACCGCAGACACACATAACTTTGAGCATTGGGCTATCTAGCTACTATGATATATTTGATTGTTAAAACCGGCGTTAAAACCCATAAATGTGTGTATATATATATATATATATATATATATATATATATATGCCTGTGTTACGTGATGTAGTCGTAAACATGCAAGGAAGCTGATCCTGACAATAAAACGCGTTGTATGCGTATGAAGTTCGCCCTGCGTTCTGCATTCTGCGTTCAACATTCGATTCCAGTTCTGCGTTCAACAGTAGAAGCAAGTTCTGCGTTCAGCATTGGATTCCAGTTCTGCGTTCAACATTCTGACCAAGTTCTGCATTCAACATTCGGTCACAGTTCTGCGTTCAACATTCGGACCCAGTTCTGCGTTCAACATTTGGACTCAGTTCTGCGTTCAACATTCGAAGCCAGTACTGCGTTCAACATTTGGACCCGGTTCAGCATTTTAATAATGTTTCTTTCGTAATGATATTATTATAGCATGCAACTGAGTCGATTAAAGCAGCTCTGTTCATACCATTGCATACTTTGTTGACTTTTAACATTTAGCGGTTAGCGGATTCCACTAAACTCTATATGTTAAATTTTATAACATTTAGCGTTTAGTAAATTTTAACATTTAGCGGAAGTTTTAACATTTAGCGTAAGAAGTTTTAACATTTAGCGGTGCTACAAGTTCAATAGAAACCCACTATTAATAAACATGTATTATGCTTTAATTAACAACAAAAACCAGTCGAGTCGTCTAGATTTCAAGACCAATCATTTTCATAAACAATACTGAAGGTAATATGCAGCTTAATGTAATAAATGTACACATTGCATATGAAACTGAAGCACATTATGGGTTTTCCTTTGTATTTGGATTGACACTAAGAGCTCTTCTAGGTCCTTTCCACTGAAATAGTATATGAGAATATAGCTCATTTCGTAGTTCGTAACTGGGCGTTAGACGTTTTGAGACCAGACGTCTGTTTAAATTTACCTATAAATAAACAAGATTATACAACAAACTTTACTACTGATTATCAATTGATCAGTGTTTCGTTTTATGTTCAATGCTATTTTCACCTTTTTTTTTAATAAAATAAATTAAACGAACCACATAGCTCCACTAAACCAAATTGCTAAGTATCTACCTAAGAATATGTCAATAATATTCTCATTTTTTTGTGTATTTTGAGCTTGATTAGGCCAGAGTTTTTCTAGTTTTAGTTTTACGGGAGAGCCTACCCTAAATTTTGCAAAACTGAAATAAAAATAAGTCAAAATTGTGAATTGTATTTGATTTTTTCCTCCTGTTCGATCTGCTACATCTTTTTTTAAAAAAAAGGTTGTGCCTATCCTAAAACTTATTTTCACAATAACGTAAAATCGCAAACTTTTTTTTTGAAAATTTCCATTATGACTTAGTATTTACTTTGCAAGGTCGAAAATCGAAGTATTAATTTAGTCTCTTTAATATACAGTCATGTTTACAAACACAATTTACGGATACCACTGAACACCACAATATCTATTTCGCTCTACTAGGCATCGAGTTCATGAGAATATTCTTAGTCTTGACCTATGTCAGGGAAAAATATGTCTATTATTCTTGCAACTATGAAAGATAAACATTCAATAATTTCAAGTTTATATATTCCATTTTGTTTCGATTTGAAGTGTGTTTAATGGCAAATTTGTGATAATTTCTGTAAAATACATACTCAAAAATATATTAATCTGACAGTCAACAAACCAATTCTCAAGAGTGGAAGGTATTTTTAAGAACGGTTTGTGAATTTGAGATAACATGTAGGCAGTTTTAACATAAAGAGGATGTTGGTTACATTTATATGCAAAACAACATAAAAAATGAAGCAATACATTTAATATTAATGTTACGAGAAAAACTTGTTTTATGGAAGATTTTATTTTTTAAATTTTCTATTTTACTTTTTAGCTCTACTTCTACTGGCCAATGGCCAGCAGAGCTTATGGGATGGTGTGTTGTCCGTCTTCCGTCCGTCGTCCGTCGTCCGTCCGTCCGTTATCTTTTCTTCAAACGACTTCTCTTCAGAAACCGCTTGGCTAATTTTGAACAAACTTCACCTGGATAATCCTTAGATGAATGCTTTTTAGATTTGTTAAAATTAGGTCAGTGCTACATCCAAGATGGCTGTCATTACCATATATAGTTGAAATCTTAAAAAATCTTCTTCTCCAGAACCGCAGGACATATTTCAACAGTTTTTTTTAAATGATCGCCAACGCCTAGACTATCAAGCGTATTCAAATAAAGTCCCGGGGTTAAAAATGGCCTTGCCCCGGGGGTACAAAGTTTGTATATTGAGGTTTTGCATGTTTTTCATATAGACATATAGGAAAAAACTTTAAAAAATCTTCTTCTCTGAAACCACAAGGCACAGAGCTCTAATGTATTACATGTAGCAGCAGCTTATGGTCCTCTACTAAGTTTGTTCAAATGGTGACCCTGGGGTCAAATTTGTCTCCGCCCCGGGGGTCACGGTTTTACATAGACTTATATAGGATTTTTTTTTTAAAAATCTTCTTCTCGGAAACTACAACAGCCAGAGGTTTGATATTTTGCATTTACTATAAGCTTATATTCCTTTACCAAGTTTGTTCAAATGGTGACCCTCGAGTCACATTTGGCCCCGCCCCAAGGGTCACATGTTTTACATAGGCATGTATAGGGAACAACTTAAAAAATATTCTTCTCTTAAACTGCAAGAGCCAGAGGTTTAATATTTAGCTGTTGCTATAAGCTTATGGTCCTTTACCAATTTTGTTCAAATGGTGACCCTGGGGTCACATCTGGCCCCGCCCCGGGGATCACAGTTTTACATAAATGCTTGTATAGAGAAAAACTGAAAAAAATCTTCTTCTCTGGAGTTGCAAGAGCCAGAGGTTTAATATTTTGCATTTGCTATAAGCTTATGGTCCTTTACCAAGTTTGTTCAAATGGTGACCCTCGGGTCACATTTGACCCCGCCCCAAGGGTCACATGTTTTACATAGACATGTATAGGGAAAAACTTAAAGAATCTTCTTCTCTGAAACTGCAATGGCCAGAGGTTTAATATTTTGCATTTGCTATAAGCTTATGGTCTTCTACCAAGTTTGTTCAAATGGTGACCCATTGGTCACATTTGGCCCCACCCTGGGGGTCACAGTTTTACTTAGGCTTGTATAGGCAAAAACTGAAAAAAAACTTCTTCTCTGGAACCACATGGCACAGAGCTCTCATGTATTACATGTAGCATCAGCTTATGGTCCTTTACCAAGTTTGTTCAAATGGTGACCCTCGGGTCACATTTGACCCCGCCCCAAGGGTCACATGTTTTACATAGACATGTATAGGGAAAAACTTAAAGAATCTTCTTCTCTGAAACTGCAATGGCCAGAGGTTTAATATTTTGCATTTGCTATAAGCTTATGGTCTTCTACCAAGTTTTTTCAAATGGTGACTCATTGGTCACATTTGGCCCCACCCTGGGGGTCACAGTTTTACTTAGGCTTGTATAGGCAAAAACTGAAATAAATCTTCTTCTCTGGAACCACATGGCACAGAGCTCTCATGTATTACATGTAGCATCAGCTTATGGTCCTCTACCAAGTTTGTTCAAATGGTGACCCTGGTGTCAAATTTGGACGCGCCCCGGGTTTAGCAGATTTTTTATTATTCTTTTTAATATTTTTTGTTTTTAATTTGACTTATTTTTTATTTATTTTTCAATTTCAATTTTTTTTTTTTTTTAATTGTTTAATTTTATTATTTAATTTTTTTTGATTTTTTTTTTTGATTGATTTGATTTCTTTTTTTTTTTTTTGACTTTTTTCATTATCTTTTTAATTACTTGACACTTACTTTAAAATGTCTTGTCGGCGCTACTCATCCTAAATGCCTTGTTGAATTTCGACGAAACTTGGCAGGAAGCATCGGTAAGATGTCTAGTTGTGCATATCACGCTTTTGTTCCAGTTTGCTGATTTTTGACGGAGTTATGGCCCTTTGACATTTTTATTTTAAATTTCTTGTCGGCGCTACTCCTCTTAAACGGCTTGTTAGATTTCTACGAAATTTGGCAGGAAGCCTCAGTATGATGTCTAGTTGTGCAAAACGCGGTATATCAATGAAATCTTGGACAATTTCGAAAACCAGCTAGATCTTGTTAGTAATAACAGAGTTATGGCCCTTGATGTGTTGAAAAATGCTATATTGTATTTTCCTTTGTAGCTATATCTATCTAAATCTATAACAGCTGTTTTAGCCAGTAGAGGGTCTTGTTTTTTTTATCGACTCCTCATTTTACCCATTTTTATTTTTATTTCCTCCTCCTACTGCATTTTTTTCCAAAATCTCCCGTAAAACTAACTATAAAAAAACTCTGGCCTTAGAGATACAGTTAAACTGCAAAATAACGAGTGTAAATCGTCTGCACTGATTGCATGAACATATTTTAAAACTTTTAAGTCAGTGTGTGTTTTCTTAGAAATAAGTTATAACACTTATACAACTGGGTAAATAGGATTTTATTAAGTACTTCAAATTAGTGAAGCTTTCGATGTTCCTAATTCTAAAATATGCCAGTTAAAATTATTTTGACATCATGTTTTACTAGCATTACCACTACAAATGCGTTTGCAAAAGATTTTTCGAAATATTTAATGTTAACGCTGAATTACAGTTATTTGAATTTCAAACAATATTCAATTTAAAGGGAGATAATTTAAGATTATCCATATTTCATTTTTTATAGACGGAGAATCTGCGATAAATGGGTCAATTTTTTTATGTTTTTCTATTATTTCATACCAATTTTAAGAATTTTATATCTTTAAGCGATCTTTAACTCATGTTATGTGTTTTATCAGCACATTTCATGTTTTCATATAAAGGGAGGGTAACTCTCAAAAGATGTAACAATTTAAACAAAAAACAAATGTTTTACAAACTATGGGTCAAAACAAAATACTTATCACATATCTATTCTAAAATATATTTAAAATAAGAAAATTAGTAATTAGGAATTTTGTTCAGTGTATAATTACTTTCTATAATATTAGTGAATAATACATTTGCATATACATTTGGCTCAGTCTAAAAGCCTTTTCTCAGAGAGCATTATGGTGAAAATATTTACTGACCACTTCAACAAACTAATTAGATATTATTGATGACTAGTAACTAATTATCACACTGGATGACAATACGGAATACTGAAACGGTGGATCATTTGGAAGAAAATGACAGAGACAACACAAATAAGTAGCAGATTCGGTTTTATTGAATATTTTCATGAGATGACACCGGCTTCAGCATTTTGTCGCAGTTGATTGCTAAGAAACAGTAAGTGATCCATTGAATCGTTGATCCTTCATCGGAAGAGTAATTAAGTCTAACGTAGAGTATAAATCTCATTACGAATGATTTAAATGTTGTGTTTATTCCATTATAAATGTCGTTATTTTACCATTCTCAAAAATTTGCTCATGCGTGTTACGCCTTCGCAAGGCAACTTCTTATAAATTAGTTTTAAGACTAAAAGAAGAATATTAATATTTCTATTTCTAACAATGTCTAAATATTTGAACAACTATTGTATTTTTGACGTAAATTTTATGAATTTAATATATGTATATAGATGTATACTCATAGTTAGGAATCTTTCAATATAAATAATAATAATAATATATCAACTATAACACTAGCTTGTCACATCCATTTAATAATCAGGATATAACACCATAAGCATCATAACAACACTCACCCTTATCGAAACGAAACATTAGCAATAGTTAATGTCATTACATTTTCATTTTACACCTGGCTATTTTAGCATTATTTTCAGTTAGAGGTTCCATCCAGTGAACTCACATCCGAAATTGAAAGCAACTTTTAAACATATATTACTAATATCTAATTACATCCAAATACAATTCAACATTACTTTTATTTGTTCCCGTGTATGAATATGCTAAACAAGTTTGAACCAGCAATAATAACAAAAATAAAAAATGCCACAATGGCACTGTAATATGTGTAGTTCGTACAAAATACAATGTATAGTGTTCTGCATACACCAGCTATTTATTAAGGTTTGATCAAAAATGGCTCATATGTTGTCCTTTTTTACCCGAAATATATAGGTACTTTGTCTCTTATGTTTGCTCTACAAATAGGGCACATGTTGATGACTTCGGAACAATTGCCGCATTATACTAGGTGGCCACATGGAACGACACGACGTTGAAATCATTGTCCATGCAAATTTAAACTGTCGTTGTTCGCGTAGCTTTTTATTTTAGTTGATATAATCAGCTGGAAATAAAGAAAATATTTAGTAATATATTAAGCAGATGTCAACTACATTATTTCAAATATAAACCTTATTATTTTACATAAGAGTGTTATCTTAAAAAAATCAAAAATTTCTGGTCAATCGTTTACAGTTTTTTTCAAGCAGCATTTCTTTGTCGTATGCAAGAAATACTTATAGGCATCCGTATTTTGATCACCATGTCAGACATATCTTATCACAATAGTACAATGGATAGCAATCTTAGGACATTACTTTAATAAATATTAAATGCAACGATTTCCTATCAGTTCTTCATAACAGCACATCAGATGAAATACAATCTAACCATCCCACCACCACCCACATAGTACTACATAAATAATACATAATACATAATAATACATAACACAGAAACCCCCAGAGGCCTTTTTGTCACTGACGATTCCAATGCGATAACCCTTTTATATGTGTAGTGTCGCATACTTTGTATTTTCCTTATTATTGTTGATTGTTTTTGATTGCGTGTTCTGTGAAGTCTACATTTTCTGTTCGACTTTTATATTTACGTTTTAATTTGTACTATATACCACGTCTAAGTTAATAGGTAACATTAAAGATAATGCTGTTATAAAGTACCATACCTCACACAAAACGCCCATGCTAAATAGACAACAATGTGTAATTGCTTACAATCTGACGCGAGGGTGATATTGCAGGGTGATAGTAAACCGCAAGGTGATAGTAAAAAAAGGTTATCACATGTGAAGCCTTGGTGCTCGCTGTTTTGGTGACATCGTCGGCGCAGTACGATCAAATTGCTAAGTTTAATTCAAAAGTAATTTACCGATTTCATCAAACTAGCACCCATTCTCTTAGTAAAGTTATTTACAATCCAATGATATAACTTTCATAGCGAAAAAGCAATATCCGGCAAAGTGAATTGTACTGAAAATAAACTTTATTTTGACTCACATTCATGAGAGAGTGATAGTAAGGATGTTCACTCTCTCATGAATGTGACATTATATACTGTTAGTGCCTGTCAGTGGCATATACCGCAAACAATATGAAAATGAATTTTCTTCTGAGAGCTTCCGAAGATCAATATTAAGGTATTGTATTTCACTTTTGGCCATTTTAAGAATGCGTGCAACGGCAGACCGAATTACCAAACAAACTTTAAACATATTAATACAATGTGAACGCACATTATTGATTTTTAGTAACATTTCCCTCTACTAATACTGTATGGAGGTAGTAATAGAATGACAAGGGGAGCAATACGTAACAGTTCATTCTACATACACAGTAGTGAGTTACGTACCTTGTTGGGTGAGTCATATCAATGTATATATCAATGTATATATATTTAACGTGTATTACAAACTTGTCCCTATGTTTATTTCATAAAAAATAAAGTATATCTTTTTCGAAAATGCTTTTTATATGTTATGAGTGTGTGTGTTTGTGTGCGAGGGGGTGGATGCGGTGGGGATCGGGTGGTTAGGTGGTGGAAGAGATTTACAATTCAAATGTGTTGTTTGTGGTTGTATGTATTTGATGTGTATTTAGAGGTTTTATGAATTACTGCAGAACATGTTTCAACATTCGAATGTTGAGATGATCTAAACATTTAATTAAAATTATCAAATTACCCTGGACTTGATTGATATAACTTTAAAATGGATCGCATGCTTACCAGCATTGCTTGCTATCTAATCTGAAGAGATAATGCGCCCCCGACGTCGGGTTGTGAAAGCCTATTTCGGATTGTGTAAGGCTTCCTTAGTATTGCATTGTAACAGGTCAATAACACAATGTCTAGAACGCTTTTTTGAATATAAATCAAATGAACTAAACTAAAAGATTTGTTAGGTTGTTTAGAGCCGCACCAGAGAGAGTCCAACGATACATAGAAATCCGGGAACCTGCCTTAATCTGCATTATATAGTTCTTTATCGTGCTCGGAGGATATACTCCGATGCACATGACCGCCCGGTCTACGACCCTAAAGAAACATGTCTTGTCCAAGAACATATTGTCCAATGGCATCGGTGAGGCTTGAACCCAAGTTCTTCGGTTTCAAGGTCATCCCGCTATCCACGGTGCCACGTCAGCATGATATATAAGATAGATATATGATAAACACACATTTATGCTAAAGACTTCTTAAATTCAAAAACGAAAAGAAGGTCACCGTGACCTTTTGTTGTCCTATTCATTCAATGTAAATCACTATATCCAGTTTATCTTAATTAATTTTAAAATATAGTTTATTAGCAAAAACGTATGTTACTATGTAACTTATCAACCTTTGAATTCATTGAACGTCTAGTGAAATTTGCCAGTGTTTGAAGTATAAATCATCAACGGTAAAGATTGTTTGTTTGTTTGTTTGTATTGTGTTTTACGTCGTTTTCAACACATGTAAGGTTATATATGACGGTCGATATTTTTGTGGTGCAGGCAGACCATCCACTTTTCCTGGGTAGAACCAATACTGTACACCTCCCGCCATCCGTAAGAATCTACACTTCCTCACTTACAAGTCGAGCTCCCAGTGGGATTCGAACCCGCAGCGGTAAGACGCGAAGGTTTCGGTGAAGATCTAGGTGCCCAAATTATTTAACTGTTTCTTGAACGCTTATCTCATGCGTGATATATCGTTTACATTTAAGTTTATTTTCTCTAAAATAGGTCACTGATCTACTTGGTCGCTAACATTACTTTTGATCTCTGTAATTGTTTACTTTAGTCATAGATGCATTTTTAAAAATTAACAAGAAATTCGGTGAATTGATATCCCCGACGACGTGTTAATTGTCTTCTGGGTAGAAGCATGGACGGAAAGTAAATACCGACGAACAAAAACAAAACACAAATTAATTTTTAATGAAAGTGAATCTTTCTATTACAACATTGCATGGTATATTTCTAGAGCGGACACGGAATAGACAGTATTATGAGAATATAAGTATATGGCCTTGACCTTGAATATACAGACGCCTGTTTTGAGTTCTGATAGTATATGTGCCAATTGTTTCAAAAATCCCTTCATGAATGTGAGAGTTGTGGAGCGGACAAGAAATGGACCATATTATATGCATATAAATAAGTCTTATGACATTTATGATGACACTGCCATTGAAGATACTGGCTCACTTGTTGGGTTCAGCACGTCGTCGTGATGAGTTAAGTATATGCGCCAATTTATTTCAAAATCCCTCCATGCCTGTGAGAGTTGTGCAGCGGACAAGTATCTCGGGAATCGTTTTTACCGTTATGGTTGTCATACAGCACTTACCAAAATAACACTGTACCTGTTAACGACAGTGATCAATCGAACCTTTGATACTTCATCCGAAGAGTAAATACGTACTGTGGATTAAGTCTATCGTAAAATATGCGAATCATATCTCATTACAAATGGGTTAAATGTTGTGTTTATTCCGTTATAATAGCCCTTCTTTTGTTTATACCATTATAAATTCCGTTCCGTTCTCTGCTCATGCGTGTAACCACAAACGCTTCGATGATAATCAATGATAACGATTGATTCTTTGTTTTTCACCAAGTAGGAGATAATTTAAATCCATATCGAGTGATCATCTCACAAACTACATATAAAAAATGCGCTGACCGCTATACTAAAAATATAAGTTTAACACTAATTGAGATTAAATGAAATTAAATGTATTAATGTGAAGCATTCAAACACTTGGCATGACATGGAATGTTCTTCTTTTTCACTTGTAATTTGTGATTAGCGTTATCTTTCACTAAGTTAAAACAGCATATTTCACTTAAACATATAAGAGTATTACCAATACATATAAAACTTATTAAACAAATGTTCTGGTTTAAATAACAAGAATGTTACTTTGTTTTTATGTAAATAACATTGTTTATGACCGATGGCATCACATAGCCTAGCATCTGTTCAATGGGATTTATCAAAATGATCACATGCTCAAATTATTTTATCAATATATACAATCATATAATATGACAATCAGGAATATTTCATAATCTAAAAGAATGAACAACAATACACAGTAGCACTACGTACTACAAGAGGAGTTTAACTTATAAGGTAACACTTTTGTTTAACATGCAATTTTTCAGCGCAAGCGATTATCATAAAATGTGTGATTTAATTATGTGGAACGTATCCATTTAAAATTAATCACCAATTTATCACTCATTTCGTTTTAAATTACACGTTTAATTAGGTGCATACTATTTTCCAGTTTTAAACCTATATCTTTCTATTGGCGTAGAGATTTACCTTAAATAATTCCACTAAATGCTTATCATAATTGTTAAAACTTAAAATATAAATGTTGAAAAAGTTCGAATTGTATCGCAATATTAAAAGAATTACAGATGATTGGACAGTTTGCTCGTATCTTAGATATGTTTTATAAATTAAGGAAAATATGCATTTTATTCATATTTTGTACGGTAAAAAATGAATACTTATTGTTGCTGTATTATCACATACCATGTAAAGATATCTTTGTTCAAAACGTATATTGTTTTTAACATTATTTGCAAATGTGTGTTTGCCTAAATATTAAGTTAACTTTTCTTTACTTATAAGAAAGTAATGAAAACTATTTTTTATAGAGTAGGAAATCTTAACAATGCCTGCAGCTAATGTTTCGAACTAGAACATTTCATAAATTTATTCATTTTCAAAAACGAATCTCATGTTAATTTTCACTGAAATCGTGAAAACCGACAAATAGCCAAAGAAATGCTTATTCTGTTTTTTTACGTTCAGAAATGAACATATCAGACAACTGTAACTTTAAACGACAATGTACAATGAATAAAATAAATCACTTTAGTTTTTATTTGTATTGCAGTTGTTTTTATAATTGAACATCTTTCTCTATCTTTTTTAAAAAATGCGGATGCAGCAACATTAGGAAGTACATACTAATTCATGACATAATGTTTTATATCAACGGAATCAATAGACTTGACATTAAAATGAACATATTCTGCGAGAATATCAATATATTTGATTCAGTTACAAAATGAACACACATCCGAAAGTGAAAGCATTTATAACAACTTTTAACCTTTGTATTACATTTATCACTCATCGTCCTCGTTCCATTCAGCAGTACTATATTTGTTCCCGTGTACTTAAGTGTATGAATATATTAAACAGATTTCAACCCACAATGGTCAAAAATTGAAATGCCACAATGTCAATGTTATATGTTCAGATCGGACACAATACAATATATAGTGTTAATTACGGTTTGATAACAAATGACTGATATAATTTGTATTGCTCTATTTTATGCGAAATGTATAGGTACTTTGTCTCTTATGTCTGCTCTACAAATAGGACACATGAAACGAACACGACGTTGAAATCATTGTCCATGCAACTTTCACATTGTCGTCGTTAGCCTAGCTGTATTTTCCATGACGTCATCAGCTGAATGTAAAAAATATATTTACATAAGGCAGATGTCAACTACATATAAATTGTTTTCTTTTAAAAATGAAATGTGTGTGATTTTGATAACAAGAACATATCTGGTCAGTGGTTCACAGTTTATAAGCAGTATACGAAATACATAAAATATTTTGGGCTTTTATCTCCATCACAAACATTTATACTAACATAGTACCGTTGACATTAATCTTGGGACATTAATACATTACAAATGTAACGATATCATAACAGCACATCAAATGCAATATAATCTAGCCAACCCACCGCCACCCACATAATATATACATAAATAATACATAATAATACATAATACATAAACCCTCAGCGGCCTTTTTGTCACTGACCATTCCAATGCGATACCCATATTTTCAACCCTTTTATATTTGTAGTGTCGCATACTTTGCTTGTATTATCCTTATTATATTTGTTTTGTTTTGATTGCGTGTTCTGTGAATGTTACATTTTCCGTTCGACTTTTATATATAAGTTTTACTATATACCATGACTAAGGTAGTAAACATTAATAGTTAACATTAAAGTCAGTGCTAATATAAACTGTTAGTTCGTGCTTCCATATACTGCAAACAATATCAAAAATGAATGTTCACGTGAGCTATTCCGAAGAACAATATCAAAGTATTGTATTTCGCCTTTTGCCATTATAGTTGTGCGTGCAAAGGTAGATTGAAGAACCAATAAAACATTAAACATATCAATTGATTAGAGTAATAATATCTGTTCCTTTACTAATACTTTATGGAGGTAGAAACAGAACGTTAAGGGGAGCAAGACGTATCATACATAGTAGTGAGTTACGTACAATGTTGGGCACATTATATCAATCGAAATATAAATATTAAAGTTGGATATATATTTAAGTTGTATTACAAGCTTGTCCCTATATTCATATCATAAAAAAGAAGTGTCCCTTTTTCGAATATAGGTTATGAGTGTGTGTTTGTGTGCGATGGGTGGATGGTTAGGTGATGGCAGAGATGGGAATGACCCTTTTCAATGCAATTGTTTTTGTTTGTTTGTTGTATGTATTATATGTGTATTTAGGGGTTTTATAAATTACTGGAGAAAATGTTTCAGTATTCGAATATAACTCTCAATGAACACATCTGGACCTTTGAACTTTAGTTAAGAAATAAAATATAACTTTTTACTTTGTTGATTATTCAAACGGAGATTCACTTGAAATTTACGCTGTTATCCACTATTATCCGTACATTGTAATTTTTAATATAGAAATAATGGGGGAATTAATTGATGCGTTCACATCTTAAGATGATTTCGACTTGTATTTATTAAACGAACAAGCTGTTATAACAAATGCTACAGCAGATCTTCAAGTTAAAATATTTCCAACTCAAACCTCGTCGATTGACATGTTTATGTGTCTATTTATTTTTCTATATAAAATATATTGCATTCTATTTCATCTGCGACGATGGGCTACACATACCTTTAGAGGGAATTAATTATGACTTGTGAACTTTGAAATTTGTTATAACTGATAGATGTCTAAACATCTGAATCCTTTTTCTTATTTTCTTCTTCATGTTCTTCTTCTTCTTCATTTTGTTCTCCTTCTTCCTCCTATTCTTTCTCTTCTTTCTCTTCTTTTTCTTCTTTTCTGCTTCACCTCTTATACTTATTCTACACATTACTTCATATGTGTTGTTAATCCCACGATATGATCTGAACATTTAAATAAAACTATCAAATTACCAGGAACTTGATTGATATAACTTTGAAATCGATCACGTTGCTTACCGGAATTGCTTGCTATCTAATCTGAAGAGAGAATCCGCTCCGGATGTTGGGCAATTCGTTTGTGGAGGATTATTTTGGATTGTGTTAGGCTTCCTTAACATTGCATTGTAACAAGTCAATAACACACTTGTCTAGAACGCCTTGTTAAATATAAATCAAATTTATTAAACTAAAAGTTGTTTAATGACTCAAAAGCACACATTGCTTAGGTTGTTTAGAGCTGCACCAGAGAGATGGGAATGATACATAGGAATCCGGGAACCTGCCTTACTATTATATCAGATGGTTCACTAATGTGCTCGGATGATATACTCCGATGCACGGGACCGCCCGGTCTAAGACCCAATCAGACGGAGGAGGCTACGGAAACATGTCTTGTCCAAGAACACACCGACGAAACTCAACTCGGTGAGGCCGGATCCCAAGTCCTCCGGTTTAAGTTCGCCCCGCTGTCCACGGTGCCACGCCAGCATGTTATACATGTATATGATAGGTACGGAATAAATACACTTTTATTACTAAGGATAGTTTACATTTAAAAGCGGAAAGAATGTCACCGTGTCCTATTGCAGGCCTGTGTATTCCATTTTAATCACCGTGCGATCTAATTTCAATATCCAGTTTGTCTATTTGCAAAGCTGAAAAAGTAAGTTACTACCAATTACAATCTTTGATGTCATTGAACGTATAGTCATATTTGCCAATGTTTCAAGTATAAATCGTCAAAGGTGAAGTTGTAGATGCCGACTGGTTTAACTATTTTTTTGAACGCGTATCTAATGCGTGCCATATTGTTTACATTTTAAGTTTATTTTCTCTAAAATGGTTACAGATCTACTTGGTCGCATTATTTCTGATCCTTAGGGTCAGTTCATACATATGAAACGATGTCAATATATGCTCATGTTTTGACTTTGATGTTTTTGCTGACCATGAAATTGGGTTCAAAAGGTCAAGATGAAACACTCTATTTTGTACTTTTTAAGATCCACGTTAAAAGCTGATGAATTGTACATTAGAAATAACAACAATCCTAATGTTTGAAATCATTAAACAAAATTAGTTTAGAAAGGTATGTAGTTAAATGCAAAGCAACACTCGCGTAAAATGGTTTCCATTTGAAAGCAGTTGTAGTCGCTATGTGAAGAAATATAAAAAGATCGTACAGGGAAAGTAGCATTCAAGGAGGACAGTCAACTACAAAACACAGAGACAAACACGCAAACAGACAAACAAGAAGGCAAAAGTAATATTAAATGCAAACGACATAACAGACACAAAAGGGTTGACAATAGGGCTACCGCCTTGGAACGGTCAGTGGCAAAGTAGGCCACTGAGAGTTTAAACCGGTTCTAGGGTGCACCAAACCTCACACTTACCCTACTGTCATCCCATTTAAACAGGACGGTGTAAATAAAGAAATCCCCGCCATGATCTAATCTCTAACCAACAAGGCAGCATCAATAGGCAATATAAGTAAAACACAAATATGCTCGTGTAAATATAATACAAAAAAAGAATAGCCTAGAAAGCCACAATGAAGGTATTCAATGACTTGGCAGAAGCCAGAGCAACAAGAAAATATACCATTAAGGACACGACAAGAAAGATCATAGACAAACATCAAACACCACCGTCCGAATGGGCTTTAGTTAGGCGTCATCATAGAGTCCACAGCCTGTCCGGTCATCGTACAATTAAAGAGAAAAACATAGTGGCGAATTGTACAAGGGTCCACCACCAAGCATGCAGTACGTTGCAAAATGATAGGGTCATAACCTCTTTTGATAAACTTTTTAACAAGTTTAACAAAGATAGTATGAAATTCAAATGTGTTGTTTGTGGTTGTATTTATTTGATGTGTATTTAGAGGTTTTATGAATTACTGGAGAACATTAACATTCGAATATTGAGATGATCTAAATATTTAATTAAAATTATCAAATTACACTGGACTTGATTGATATAACTTTAAAATGGATCGCATGCTTACCAGCTTTGCTTGCTATCTAATCTGAAGAGATAATCCGCCCCCGACGTCGGGTTGTGAAAGACTATATCAGATTGTGTTAGGCTTCCTTAGTATTGCACTGTAACAAGTCAATAACAAACATGTCTTTTTGAACGCCTTTTTGAATATAAATCAAATGAATTAAAGTAAAAGTTGTTTTAGGTTGTTTAGAGCCGCACCAGATATAGTCCAATGATACATAGGAACCCGGGAACTTAATCTTACATTATATGGTTCGTTAACGTGCTCGGAGGATGGACTTCGATGAACGGGACCGCCCGGTCTACGACCCCATCAGATCGAGGAGGCTAAAGAAACATGTCTTGTCCAAGAACATATTGTCCAATGGCACCGGTGAGGCTTGCACCCAAGTTCGCCGGTTTCAAATCCATCCCGCTATCCACGGTGCCACGTCAGCATGATAGATATGATAGATATATGATAAACACACGTTTATGCTAAAGACTTCTTAAATTCAAAAACAAAAAGGTCACCGTGACCTTTTGTTGTCCTATTTATTCAATGTAAATCACTATATCCAGTTTATCTTAATTAATTTTAAAATATAGTTTATTAGCAAAAAAGTATGTTACTACGTAACTTATCAACCTTTGAAGTCATTGAACGTCTAGTGAAATTTGCCAGTTTTTGAAGTATAAATCATCAACGGTAAAGATTGTTTGTTTGTTTGTATGGTGTTTTACGTCGTTTTCAACACATGTAAGGTTATATATGACGGTCGATATTTTTGTGGTGCAGGCAGACCATCCACTTTTCCTGGGTAGAACCAATACTGTACACCTCCCGCCATCTGTAAGAATCGACACTACCTCACTTACAAGTCGAGCTCCCAGTGGGATTCGAACCCGCAGCGGTAAGACGCGAAGGTTTCGGTGAAGATCTAGGTGCCCAACAGATTAAGCTGCTTTTTTAACGCGTATCTCATGCGTGCTATATCGTTTACATTTCAGTTTATTTTCTCTAAAATAGGTTACTGATCTCCTTGGTCGCTAACATTATTTTTTATCTCTGTAATTGTCATAGATGCATTGTTAAAAATTAACAAGAAATTCGGTGAATTGATATCCCCGACGACGTGTTAATTGTCTTCTGGGTAGAAGCATGGACGGAAAGTAAATACCGACGAACAAAAACAAAACACAAACAAATTAATTTTTAATGAATGTGAATCTTTCTATTACAAAATTGCATGGTATATTTCTAGAGCGGACACGGAATAGACAGTATTATGAGAATATAAGTGTATGGCCTTGCCCTTGAATATACAGACGCCGGTTTTGAGTTCTGCTAGTCGTCTTGATGAGATGAGTATATGTGCCAATTGTTTCAAAATCCCTTCATGCATGTGAGAGTTGTGGAGCAGACACGAAATAGACCATATTATATGCATATAAGAATTCTATGACATTTATGATGACTCTGACCTTGAAGATACTGGCTGAGTTGTTGGGTTCAGCCCGCCGTCTTGATGAGTTGAGTATAAAATCCGTCCATGCCGGTGAGAGTTATGCAGCGGACAATTAGCACGGGAATCGTTTTAACCGTTATGGTTGTCATACAGCACTTACCAAAATAGCACTGTAACTGTTAACGACAGTGATCAATCGAACCTTTGATACTTCATCCGAAGAGTAAATACGTACTGTGATTAAGTCTATCGTAAAATAGGCGATTCATATCTCATTACAAAGGGTTTAAATGTTGTGATTATTATAAATGCCCTTCTTTTGTTTATACCATTATAAATGCCATTCCGTTCTCTGCTCATGCATATAACCACAAACTACGTCTTCGAAAGGATGCTTCTTATAACTCATTATTAGTATTAAAGGAAGGGTATTTATATTTCTAAATCTTTGAAAATTATTGATATGTGATGTAAGGTTATGAATTTAAATCAAAGAATAAAATATTTCTTTGTTCTTTAATTCTTTGATAATCAAAGATAATGATTGATTATTTGGTTTTCCACCAAGTATGAGAGCATTTAAATCTCACAAAATACATATAAAATGCACTGACCGCTCTATATAATATACTGAAAATATAAGTTTAACACTAATTGAGATTAACGAAATTAAATTTATTAATTTGAAGCATTTAAACACTTGGCATGACATGGAATGTTTTTCTTTTTCACTTGTAATTTGTGATTAGCGTTATCTTCCAGTTAGTTAAAACAGCATATTTCACTTAAACCTTTTAAGAATATTACCAATACATATAAAACTTTATTAAATAAATGTTCTAGTATAAATAACAAGAATGTTACTTGGTAATTATGTAAATAACATTATTTATGACCGATGGCATCACAATGGGATTTATCATAATGATCACATGCTCAAATTATTTTATCAATATATACATATAATATGACAATCAGGAATATTTCATAATCTAAAAGGATGAACAAAAATACACAGTAGCACTAAGTACTACAAGAGGAGTTCAACTTATAACGTAACACTTTTGTTTAACATGCTATTTTTCAGCGCAAGCGATTATCATAAAATGTGTGATTTAATTATGTGGAACGTATCCATTTAAAATTAATCTCCAATTTCACGCGGTTCGTTTTAAATTACATTTTTAATTAGGTGCATATTATTTTCCCATTTTAAACCTATATCTTTCTATTGGCGTAGAGATTTACCTTAAACCAAATAATTCCACTAAATGCTTATCATAATTGTTAAAACTTAAAATATAAATGTTCAAATATAGTTCGAATTGTATCGCAATATTAAGGTAATTACAGATGATGGGACAGTTGGCTCGTATCTTAGATACGTTTTATAAATTAAGGGAAATATGCATTTTATTCATATTTTGTACGGTAAAAAATGAATACTTATTGTTGTTGTATTATCACATACCATGTAAAGATATCTTTGTTCAAAATGTATATTGTTTTTAACATTATTTGCAAATGTGTGTTTTGCCTAAATATTAAAGGAGCCCTTTAATACCCATATAACATATTTATTTGATAGATCTATTTGTATAAAGACTATTGATATATTTCTCATGATCAAAATCACAGCCGTAACACGTTAGTATTACGTTTTCATATATCACACGTCACACAGATGCCCAGATACGAACAGCGACTCGGATGTTTCAGTTTCTGAGAGTGTACTCTTTTTTTTTTCTCAAGCTGATTAAAATTATTATATCTGTTTTTTTTCTTCAATAAATGCTTATCTGATCTGATCATGATTTACATGATCAGATTATTGCTTGCTAATTTCACTAACGTCTTATAATTTTTTATTTATTTTTTAATAATTATAGTACATGAACCTCTAGGCCAAATTGTTTGAAACAGCCAGAACGAAGTCATTTTATGACACTGTGTATTCCGTAACAAGTGAAAGAAGGGTTTTATGATCCTAGCCATATCCTGTTATCACCTTTCTGTAACACAGTCAGTTAGTTTTATGACCCTGCATATTCTAGATTGAGTGGCCAGTAAGGGTTTTATGGCATTTATGGTATTTCGCAGTACTTAGCCACTTTTAGCCAGCTTATATGGCATCAAAGAGTTTTATTACCATGTGTATTTCACCATCAGTGGTGGTTAATTCAGTGCTGTACGGAACAAAGCATAATTAGGTCAATATAACTTTATAGAGCTCTCATTTATAAATATATACACCAAAAAAGAGGCTACTACTAAGAAAAATGAATGGCGGTGGGAATATAAACCTTATAATTAGACATAATATTATAATACCAAATAAAATTATATATGTGGCTCATTACTCGGGTAGATAAGTGTTGATATCATCATATATTACAGGATACAGAAATTAGATTTGGCATAAAATGTTTGAGGTCAGCCCTTAAAAACGGGGTTGGTCAGAAACCGGAACATAATTTTATTGGGCCAGTTTTTTTATATAAATAATTTAAAAAATAATAATATTGGGGTAAATATGTGAGGTCTTATTAACATGCCTGAAAAAAGGTAACACATGCTTTGAATTAGCAATACCTGTAGCCCGATTTATTACTTATGATAAAAATAGAGTATTCTGGAGAAAAACTTTGACAGAACATGGAATGGTGATATTTATATAACTCTTACCCTAAGACCTTCGAATGACAATTATGCGATCAATGTGTACATGTGCCTAATTCCCACTGTGTATGCAAGCTCTGAGTGGGGTAAAACGTTGATAGGCGCATAATAAGTGATATGTTAATAAACACAAACAACAAAGACAAACTATGAAAGTATGCAATCGGTTAGTCTCATTTATTTGACATCTGGGTTTGTTACAAAAGGACGTTTACATATGCACCATGTGACTTGCGTTTGACCAAAAAACGTGTGGACAATTTCAGACCGTGTGTAAACGTTTCTTGTAAGACGTCACAGCACTGACACCTGTATTTTGGTGCATAGTACCTAGATAACAGATTTAAACTAATGTATTTCATATCATAATGTTTTTTTTTTATTAACAAATGAAATGGATAACAAATGACAATTTTAGATAAGTTGTACACTTTTAAAAATCAGTGTATCGGTGTATTTCTCAGTATGTCTAGGGCAGAGAATCTCTACGGGAAGTCCACACATTACAAAGTCAAACGCTTATGCACGTCGGAGGACGGTTCATTTCAAAAATCGTCTTGCCGTTCGTAGACCTGTTTTAATGCACTTGCCAATGGTCAGAGAAAGCGTAAATCCACGGCTTCATGTTATAGGAGAGCAAATCCCTGAACTTCTGTGATGCAACAAACTTTTCTCAGTAATGAGTCTGCTGTCAACAATTTCATCCCTATGTATTTCATACTTTCAGTGACAGTTGCCTTTAATACTTCAAGAAAGTATGATCTAAGTTATCTCAATAAAATATTGAGAACCTGTCTGTGTTGTCAATCTGTCAGATATGGCGCGGTACTTTGTGTGACGTCACACACCGGAAATCAGCGGAAATAAACCCGAGGCGAATACAGATATTGTATCGGTCAACAGGTGATTTTTTACCTGGCAATAAAAAGCACGGAAAGCGATATATCACCAAAAAATTAGTTGCAATGTGTTTATATAGTGTTCAGTAATACATATAAACAAGAAACAAGAGGTATAAAAGGGCTCCTTTAAAGGTCAGAACCATCGTAAGAACCACTAAACACCTTTTAGCTTATTTTCTTTATTTTTGGCTGTTGACGTGATCTGACAACACGAGACTGTGAACTGTCAAGTTTGTTGGCATTTATACTTTTTTATCAAATAACATGGCTTCTGGGAGTGCAATAAAGCCATGACTTATTTCTAGTAATACACTAGTGTATTACAGATGCAAATGAGGACCGAATCACTGTTGTTTGCAATTGTTTGCAAGGTATGGTATAGCATACGGTATGTTCAGACGCCTTAATTATTTATCATTATTTGAAATCTTTGCTGATTTTAAGCTCATTTTGGTTTAGGTAAACATCCAATTCTGTTGTACTGACCATATGTTTCAGTCTTCTTAGCTTGGCGCTCAGCATATAAAGGGTAGTTCTAGGACTGGTGTAGGAATGTTGCTCTTGATGTCTTTATAGCTGGTCCTAAGATGGGTGCCACAGCTAAATATAGATTACAAAAAAAACAAGTTTGTGGCGACTAAGACCATAAGCGGTATTAATTTTGATACTTTACTAAAATGACTGGCATGACATGGAGTTGGTCTATCAAAAGTCTGTCAGTAGGGCTTCAATGTCATTGTTTAATCTCTGTTTGTGACCTTTAATACCAAAACCCGCACTAGTTTAATATTGAAAAATCATAACTCGGAAATCTTATTAAATTTGTTTGGTAAGACCATAGACTTCTATCTTCAGCTATCCCATATATAAAGCACTGAATTACCTGGCTGCTATTGACTACCAGCAACATAAAGACAGACCAATTTTGCTGACTAAAAAAGGAGAACCAAGGTAAAGCATAGCTTGTTGTGTATAAGCTGTTATAGTCAAAAGGTAATTAAAGGACCAGTGCTGCTTAGGAGTTTTCCATGAAAAAGAAAATGCTTTCGAAAATGATCAACGATCAGCAGGGCTTATGCCGTGGTGCATCATCCGTCTGTCCGATTGTGTCTGTCTGTAATTTTTTTTTTGTGGCACTACTCCTCTGAAACTACTTGACGAATGTTGCTCTTGATGTCTGGTTGATCCTTGCAAAAATTCAGGTCGGTCGGTCGGAAATTTAGGATGACCGCCATGGTTGAAAAAATAGATTTCAAAAAATGTGATTTTGTGGCGACTACTTTTCAAAAACCATAAGTGATATTGATTTGGAAACATATACTGTTGGTCCTAACCAGAATTCAGAGGCCATCTTTGTATACATGGAGTTATATAGGAACAACTTATTGTGACTACTCCTCTCTAGATGTCTAGTTGATCCTAGACAAAATTTAGGTCGGCTGGAAATTCAAGATGGCCGCCCTGGCTATAATTTTCTTTAGTAAATACGATTTGTTGACGACTACTTAAAAAAAAAACTAAGTGATATTGATTTGGAACCTTTACCAAAATGACTAGCATAACATGTAGTTGGTCATAACCAAAATTCATTCCAACTCGATGGCAAACATAGCCTCCACCGGCCATCTCCGTTTACATAAGAGTTATATAGAAAAAACTTGTGGCGACTACTCCTCTAAATCTAATCATGGATCTTTATGAAACTTCATGAGAATGTTGCTCTTGATGTCTAGCTGGTCTAGTAAAAATCAATTAGTCTTGAAATTCAAGATGGCCACCACAGCTAACAATAGATTTAAAGAAAACATGTTTGTGGCAAATACTTTTCAAAAACCATAAGTGATATTGAATTGGAACCTTAACTTAAATGACTGCCACTGGCTAGACAAGTAGTTGGTCCTGCATTTCTTTGGTTACATAGAGTTATATTGTAAAACGTATGGCGACTACTTGTCTATGGTCGTCCAATTTCCATAAAACTTCACAGGTTCCCATGGCTGATCTATCATTAGAGCTTAAATGTCATTGACCTCTTGTTTACACATATGGGTGAGGGATGGGAAAGGAGTGTATTTCTTGGTACTTGGGGGGGGGGTATTTTTTTGCACCCCTCCACTCAAGTCGAATTTGCTTTTAAAATCGCACTAACACCTAAGGTCATATGGCGATTTTCCAGCTTTATTGGTGGAGAAAGACTAGGCAATTATCGTGCACTGGCGCGCACCTGTGTTAAACCACCGACGTTCCGCAAGCCATCTGGATAACTTTCTCAAATAAAGATTTCTGGTCCCATGGGGACTCGAACCTACAACGGTGAGGGGCAAGTGATTTGAAGTCAGATGCTCTAACAACTCCACCACAGACGCCCCCCACACCCACCCCCGCCGCCACTCGAAGAAAGGTGAAAGGTCTTAGTGTTACCTCTCTCCGTCCATGTCAAACATTGTGTCCAGACTAACTTCGGTCATTTTTATCCATTCTTCTCCAAACTTGATCAAAGTGTATATGGGTACAATGTATTGGCCAAGTTTTCAGCCCGATTGCCTCAGTATTTCCGGAGTTATGCCCCTTGGAATGGTAATTTTTTTAAAAATTAATGTTGTCTGGACTCTTTTAACAGAATTCAATCTTCGCCAACCTTGGTCAGAGTGTATATGGGTACAATGTCACTGCAAAGTTCATGCTTGATCGTCTAGTAGTTTCAGAGTTATGCCTCTTGGAATGGTAACAGTTAATGAAATTTATGTTTTCCGGACTTTTAACTTGCCTCATTTTCATTCAGTTTTCTCTAATTGAATAGAATGTTGTTTAACGGCTCATCAACACAGTATAGGTTATTTAGAGCACTACAAGGCCAATGAGCTCTTGTTTTACTGCAGGATTCAATTATTCTACATAGGGCATGCCATAACCTTCTGTTACGAACAATAACAATGCATTTATTTTATTTTTTTATAAATAGGTTGCATAGAAGTTACTCCAAACGAAATGGCAATTGGAGCGCGTACAACGAGAAAATTCCGAAGGAATATAACTACATACCAGAGATGTTAGTAGCAATATTGAACGACTTCAATAATACTGAAGAACCTCTTACAAGGAGATTTACACTTTCTCCAAGTGATCCAAGACTTATTCAAAAAACATTAGCCACAAATGATCCGCCACCAACAAAAGAATTGATGGAGAAACAACTGTCACGGTTTACAACAAATCACAAAGAAATTTTAAAATCTGAATGAAAATACTGAAAAGAGAATCGCTTTGTAGAAGCAACAAACAAAACATGTTTCCATGCATTGCTTGCTTTCAATAACGGACTAAAAACAATATTCTTTCAATGTAAAATTAACTTTAAATCATGGATTACTTTGTATAGCACCTCAAAGATCGGCCCACATTTTGCATAAAACCTCTTCGCTATGCTACACGGTTTTATACAATTTGCGACTAATCTTTGACGTGTTATACTTTGATAACGTCGCAAAAAATCACAACCAATCCTCAAATAAACCTAATAGTCCAAACACATACAAAGTTATTTATTTCAAAATAATCGATGATTTAAAGTTAATATATGCACAGTTGGAACAGTGACCATTTAATAAGGAAGGTAAATCCTCAAATAAACCTATTGGGAATAAATCCAGTGTACTTGTTCATGGCACTGGGGTATCTGTCTCTAATAGTCCAAACACAACAAGTTGGTATTACTCTCCTAACCCCAGCACCTAACCTCCTATGCCGCCACAAAATAAAATTGCGGTAACCAGCATAGCGCATGCTTTGGTTGTAATTGTCGACGCGTTGGCCATAGCGTCCCAGTATTTCACGATGGTATTGCTGCCCAAGGGCCAATACCTGAGGGTCAAGCACCAGTCGTTCCATTTCCTGCAAAATAATAAAGGATGTGAGAAACAAACGATGTTCTCTGTGATAGATTTGTGAGATGCAGTATCCTGTTGGTTCGTTGAATGACTCATTCTATGCTATATATGACAAGTGTGTTTAGTGGTGAAGGGTGATAAGGCAGCTTACTTTCTAAACATTATTTATAAAATACATTTAACCATATACCATTATTTGCAATAAGGGGTAAATCTTTTAATTATAAATGACCTAATGTTTATATAATGTGCACACTTGATATATACTCAGTTGCAAAAGAAAGCGGACACTGTTTAAGTTTAATTGTATAAAGTTTGTTTAGAATTAAATCGACAAATTTCTAAATGAATATGCCATGTTTGGTACCAAAGTTTTAATCATTCCATTGCCAATATCATGTTGTCATTTGTTTTTCAATAGGTCGAATGAATCGTTAGGGGAATGGTGCTTGATAAAGAGGATAGGGTGTAAAGTTAAATTTTCAGTTGGTTTGTTTATTATGAACGCAATAGGTAATTGATGACATACAGAGCTATAAACCAATCTAAATTTTCCATTATACATTATTCAACCAGAAAAGCATTAAATATGATACCATGTACATTTACAACGTGCCATCTCGCTTGCATCAAATGAGTAGTGGCAGAAAAACAATAAACGTGGCTCCAGATTAAATGGGAGTTTCTACGATAGAATTTGCAGCAACTCTGCAGTTCAGGGTGAGAAGGTTCTAGGCCCATTTTCCATATTTATCTCGATGTACATGGAGGATGAGCCTGGCATGTTCATGTCTGTTAGGCACCATATAACCTTTTCATGTGTTGGTGCGCCTTAATTAAATTCATTTTGTATCTGATCTTTGCCAAACTTGGCCAGATTGTTGATATTAAGGTAATAATAAAACACTATATTGTTAGTAGCTGGTAACATAAGATTACCAGTTATGGCTGGCACGTGTCTAAAAATGTTGGAAGAGTCCCAAAAACATCGCCTTCAACATTTTTCTAACACTCTCCAACTAATCTAAATAGTTCCAGCTACTAACCATGTAATTCTTATTTATTATATCAATACTATGTATACTTGCATCTCGTATTGAAACACAGGTTCTTGGCAGACACTGGCATCATTTCCTTTCCAGTTCAGTAGGCATCTGCCGACATCTACCGCATTTGCACCAGGAAGGCTGTTGTGGTTGTGGAAGAGGTGGAGATTGGGGAGGGTCTTCAATCCCCTCACAGAGGTCAAATATAATCCCCAGTTCCCGGTCCACTAGCTGGAGCACTAGCTCCCGCAACTTCTCCTCTTCCATTTCTGAAATGAGCTCCTGCTGTAAAGAATAAAACATTACAGTAAATTCTAACTAGAATGATCTTGTATTAAATTTCTTGTATACATTTATATCACAATATTTAAAATAAATCCAGTAATTTATTTTTATCTGCAACTGATTTAGTAACATATAATCATTTTATATTGAAGTGGTATTTTCTTTTGTATTTAGTACAGATTATACAGAGGATCTTACATGAGTGCTCATTCATTACTGAATTCATTGACGAGTTGGCAAAAATGATGTAATGCGAGGCTCTTGACGAGCATTATATCATTTTGCTAACAAGTTTAATAAATTAAATTATGAATGAGCACGAATGTTAGATTCTATTTATCACATAATTTCAAAAAAGCCCATAAAGAACATGCTTTAGCGTAGCTCAATGTAGCTTCCTATACATAACGTTGCCGTTTCATGACGTCATAATGTTTTATGATGTCATAGGTTGATTCGGAATTTTCAGTTAGACACCGAACAACAAAACTAACTCGTTGATTTCCGTCATACGGCATTTTAAAAGGCTACGGATATCGACGAGCAATTCCGATATACACGTAGATGAACGGAAAAGCCCGAATTATTATTTGCATAGTTGTATATCGAAAATATAGAATGGTATTATTACATTCCCACACCATAGGTTATGTGATAGAGATTATTTAACTGCTGGAATCGATTTTAGGGAAATCATTCACGAGATGGTAGATGTGTGGTTTTTTCACGAAGGAGCGTATGCGAGTGAGAAAAAAATACGTCTACCATCGAGTGAAGTATTACCCAATAATCGATCCCAGCAGTTGAATAATCTATTTATTACATTTTAATTCAATTTATGTATGTTTCTTACCAAAATTATTCGCTTTATGGAACGTCGTCGGCGGATGATCTCGATGTTACTTATTGTGTTCGTAGTTACTTCTTAAATTAATAAGTGAGTATAAATATTCTTGCAATGAGATTATAAGAATCTTACATGGGTATCCGATGCAGATAGGGAATTCCAACCCGAGGTATACGTGTTTTTATCGGAACCGAGGGTTGGAATTTCCTATCTGAACCGAATACCCATGATAGATTCTTTTTCTTGCATATCAGAGAAATGTTGTGCATTGACGCCGCCAACTATCAACGTTTTGCATTTTTTCCTGCATTCGTGTTGGCGCGCGTGAATTTCATCTCGACCCTAGGGTGAGATGGAAATATCTAGCCCCGGTAACATGGCGGATATCCTTGTCCGGTTTGCAAGAAATCCCGATCTTTCACCCATAGACATGTAATAAATGATGTTAATTATATATACATATTCATGCAAGGCATTTATTATCTGTAAATGTATACTTGTTCGTTGGTATGTTATATTTGGTTTTTAAAATGAAATTATATACGAATCAGATTATATACGAATAAACTTTATTAACTACCTTCGCTTGCTTCTTTTTTTCTTTTCTCCTGTCCTCAACCCGTTCCTGATCTCTCTTTTGAGGCTTCTCTTCATTGCTATGACATTGACCCCTCCTTACACTACGACCTTGACCCCGTCGTCCTCTACTTCTACCTCGACTTCTACTACCATTTCCCAATTCTTTTTCTGTTGGCATTTCATCGTCCTTTAATATACCCCAAAAGAATGTGTACAACTTATTTCTTTACTAGACGCCCGTTTGAAAAACCAGATGTATTACGATATGGGGTTGTCCGTCTGTCTGTCTGTCCGTAAACAGTTGCGTATTCCGGACAAAACTCTGAAATCAGACCACCTACATTCATGAAACTTCACAGGTACATTGCCCGAGGTGAGGGGTGAACCCCTATTGTTTTAGAGGTCAAGGTTACCCTGACCTTATATAGAAAAGGCATTTCGATGATAACTTCGATACCACAACACCTACACTTTTAAAACTTCATAGGTACATTGCACTAGGTGGGAGAAGGATCCGTTTTTTGGGGGGTTAGTGGGTCAAAGGTCAAGGTAACCATTACCTTATTTGGAAATATGCATTCCAGATGGTAACTTAGAAATCGTTACACCTACACAAATGAAACTTTTTGGGGTACATTGCCCTAGTTGGGGCGGAGGATCCTTGTTGTTTTTTGGGATCAGTCGATCAAAGATCAAGGTCATTATGACCTTGTATGGAAATCCACATTCCAGAAAGTAACTTTAAAACAATTACACCTACACTGATGAAACTATATGTGCATTGCCCTAGGTGAGAAGATGACCTCTGTTATTTTGGGGGTCAGTAGGTCAAGGTCAATGTCACCATGTCCTTGAATGAAATACACATTTTGGACAGTAACTTCAAAACGATAACCTACACTCATGAAACTTTACTGGTGCAATGCCGTAGGTGGGAGAAGGATCCCTATTGTGTTATGGGGTCAGTAAGTCAAAGATCAATGTCACCATGACCTTATTTAAAAATACAGATTCTGAATGATAAATACAAAACCATAAAACCTACACTCATGATACTTCATAGGCAGCTATTGTTCCGGGTGGGAGTAGTATCCCTATTGTTTTCGGGATCGTTAGTCCAAAGCTCAAGGTCACCATCCTTATGGAAATAATGCATTCTGGTTGATAACTTAAAATCCTTTACACATACTCCTGAAACTTCATAGGTTCATTGCCCTAGATGAGAGAAGAACCTCTGTTGTTCTTGGAGTATGGAAATACGCATTTTGGACAACTTATAAACCATAATAACACTCATGAAACTGTTTTGGTACATCGCCCTAGGTATGAGGTCAGGGTGAACCTTATTGCTTTTTCTGCGAGGAAGGACCAAAGAAATACAAGGGACGGGGTACAAGCCCTTGCTGATTCCAGGGAGGTTTAATCATTAAGTTGCATATACTTTTCTATTCTCCGGGGCGGGGTCCGAGCCCCTGGCATCTCCCTGGATCCGCTAGTGGTAATTATATAACCCGAAAAGTGCTTCTAATTAAATTATTTTAGCAGGGTGACCGTCCACTATCAATTACACATTTAACCTGTGTTGAAGTAGGGGCGGATTAATGATATGAGATTTTGATCTCATTTTTTTGTGTTACCCTCTCCCATCTAAAGAAAAACAACAGCACACAAAGGTTTGTTACATTTTTTTTATTCAGTATTTAGGGGCGAACCCACCCAGGTTTTATTGCGAGTAACGTAAGTGTACACATACTCAACAGTAACTTGTTTCGACAATAATATTTACAGCACACCAATTGAGGACATTAAACCACAAAGCCCTCAAGCAAAGTGACATGTAACGAATGTATAAATGTAATACTCAAACGTATTTTCATCTATAAGCATTGTTTGCTTCGCTCAGTAAACAATTTCATCATTTGTTTACATTTTTCGGTGCAAAATTGTCGGCTGCACAGTTGAACCAATTTCCCTTATGGAGCCCCTTTCGTATGTCGCGTTTAAAAAACTGTCAATAGAACGGTTTCCACACTTGTTATCATAGTTTCCCATTGAGTATATTGATAAAACAACAACTGGCATTATCACAAGAGATCAAGTTTAATTAAAAACATAATAACATGATAAAACATTCTACTTACCGACATATCCGTACCGCTTTCCATGTTTATACTTACCGGGAACTCTTGGAACCGCGAAGTGACGTCAGAGCTTATGCATATTAATGAGCAATGCCGGTTATAAATAGATTTAGTCGTGTAACTTTATCGGCGATTTTCTTCTAATACAAGCATTTTATAAGTATGATATTCATCGGGAAATGCATTTAGCGCTTTATTATGTGTACTGACAAAAAACTTTAAACTACTTTCATCTATGGTCAGAGACTTTAAGCTCAAAATAGCGACTGTAATAGTCAACGACTATAAGATAATCGTTACCGTCCAAGGTAAACAAATCTGTTGCTACTGTTTGCCATGGATATGAAGGTATATCGTGTGGCATTAGCGGCTCTTTGGTATTTGCATTTCTACGTTCAAGGCAGATTGAACATTTTGATACCATTTCTTTGATTTCTGACGTAACTCTTGGCCAAAATAGCAAACTGCGTGCTCTCTGTAGACTTTTGTCAATACCCATATGTCCTGAATGTATAGTTTCTCGAGTGCTCGAGGAATTACAATTCGGTCACCTTTCATAATCAGTCCGTCTATACAAGTCATTTCGTCCCTGTAATTCCAATACTCTGTAATTTGAGAGGGACACTGTTTTCCTGTGTCGGGCCAACCTTGTAGAATGACATGTTTGAGTAAGCGCAGTTGCGGATCTTGCTCCGTCTGAGTTTTGATTTGGTCTAGTTTACGGTCAGTTATGGGAAGATTAGAGGGTACAGTATGAACTTGTACCTCCATGCCATCAGACAGTCCAGGGTACGTGTCGGGGAGAAATTTCCTAGACAACGTGTCAGCTACGGGTATGTTCTTACCACTAACGTGTGTTACATTAAGATTATAGCGCTGTAACTGTAACATCATACGCTGTAACCTTGCGGGAGCTTGATAAAGAGGCTTCTTCATGATAGACTCTATTGGAAAATGGTCACTTTCTACTGTCACGTCTCTACCATATACAAATTGGTGAAATCGCTTGCATCCGAAGAGAATAGGAAACATTTCTTTTTCAATTTGCGCGTAATTTACTTCTGTGGGAGTAAGAGACTTAGAAGCAAAAGCAATAGGCTTTCCTCTTTGTAATAGTGTCGCTCCAATCCCGAACTTGGAACTGTCAACCTGAAGTGTCAGCGGTATTTTGGGGTCATAATACGCTAATACAGGTGCGTCCGTGATAATTTGTTTGACTTTCAAAAACGCGGCGTCATTCTGCGAGTCCCATACAAATTCTACATTCTTGGATAACAGTTGCCTTAGAGGACTTGTAGCTGTTGATAGGTTTGGTGCAAATTTTGATAAGAAATTGACCATACCAATAATGGTTTCTAATTATGAACGGTTTTTGGGAGGATCCATGTCATTAATGGCAGACACTTTTGATGGATCTGGTGTAAGACCTTCTGCAGTCAAAATGTGCCCGAAGTATGGTACCTCGGTAGCACCTACTTCAAGTTTTTCCTCGTTAAACCTGATGCCCATTTCTCGAGCTCGTTTCATTACATTACGTAAGTTTGTGTCATGCTCCTTCTGTGTTTGACCAGTTACTAGGATGTCGTCAACTATTGAGACGATCCCATCTAACCCCTCAAAACATTCGTCAACTTTCCTTTGGAACTCATCTTGACTTGACTTGAGTCCAAATGGAAGTCTTAAATACCTAAAACGTCCAAACGGGGTATTAAAGGTAGTAAGGAACGAAGACTGGTGTGAAAGTTTTATATTCCAGTAGCCAGACCTAGCGTCAAGCTTCGAAAATTATTTTGCACCAGACAGCTTGGGCAATATATCCTCTAGTGTTCTTAAAGGATAGTGTGGTCTAGATATAGCCTTGTTCAGATCCTTGGGGTCGAGGCATATACGGAGTTTGCCAGACTGTGGCTTCTCCACGATTACCATGGAATTAACCCAATCAGTAGGCGTCGTGACCTTAGCAATGACACCATCCGATTCCATACAATCTAATTGTTGCTTAACTTTGTCGTGTAGGGAAACGGGTACACGTCTGGGTGGATGTACAACATGGGTAGCCTGTTTGTCAATGTGAATGTTGCATTTACCAGGGAATAGACCTATGCCTTGAAACACATCAGCATATTCCTTAAGTAAAGTTGTCTTAGTCATAGGAATGCTGTCAGTATTTTGTGATTTTATAGGGTCTACTGAGTTCACTAACTTTATGAGGCCTAACTCCTCACATGATTTGAGTCCTATTATTGCAGGAGAGCGCGTCTTGGCAATGTAAAAGTCTAAGGTTTGCTCGCATTTACCATGTTTACATGGGAGAGTTCAGTAACCTAAAGTGTTGAGGGTACCGCCATTATAACCAGAGAGTGTGCGGGGTGGTTTCTGGAGAGGGTGGTACAACCTAAATTTGTCATACATATGCTTAAAAGGGATCTTAAAAGGGAATAGTGTTATGTCATGATTTAACACGTCAGGCACATAAACAATCCAACATCTTCAAAGTTACGGTAATGTAATAGTATACTTGTATAATGTATTAGTGTACTTGTATCTAGAGACACGATAAGTCAATGATTAATTATAATTTAGAAAATAGTATATCAAACAAAATGTAAGGTTTTGCAGAGACGTGTAAAAACCATTATACTGGGTTTTGGTATCGTGTTTGCTTTAATTGGAGTGTACACAGTTTTAGATTAACAGTTTACTCATATGAAAACATGTATTAGCCAAGATCCGTCCCGTCCAAAAGCATATGCATCTAGGTCTAATGCATAACCAGCAGTGTGTGAACGCTTTTTACTTCTTCAGAATGTTTGATGCAATTAGGTGTGTGTGTTTCTATCCTATTAATGTATGCCGTCGTTGTACGTTACAGTAATAATCGCGGTCTTCGTATATGTTACTTAGTATACCCTTGTTATTATATCGTTCAAATACAGTATATTTCTATCACAAAACAAGACCAAACTAGCATTATAATTAAATCCCTACGAATAAAGTGTCCTAGTTCAGTTCGTATGCACAAACAGTCCAGACTCTAGTGTATCTATATACCTTTAGGGTGTCCTAATGGTTAAAAGGCGGAGGGACTATAATCCTTTAGAACCAGACTCACGCACGCACGCACGGCAGATCTATTTGAATTGACATCCATCCCCTCCAGTAGTAATACTTCTATATGTGGACGTGCACATGTAGGCATGAATAAACATTGCGCGCGTGACTTTTGAACAGACTCAATAAAACCGAGTCTGCTGCTTTATTCTCTTAATTGTGTTTGTTGCTCTCAAAGGATCACCTTTATCAGTATTTATTAACATTCACACTAGCGTTCGTTTAGTGCAGTGTGGCGGCTGTAAAAAGTCTCCCCGTGCTACGAATCAGTAGTGTTATTTTTTACTGGTCCTTTGGGACCAACGAGCCCAATATAGGTGGCTTTGAAGTAGAATACCGCTTAAGCCGGTGCTATGGGGCGTGAGAAGTGTTGCTACTTTCATTACTTCTCATGAACAGACTCAATAAAACCGAGTCTGCTGCTTTATTCTCTTAATTGTGTTTGTTGCTCTCAAAGGATCATCTTTATCAGTATTTATTTTATCTTTACCCATAGAGATAATAAAACTCTTTCATAGGTATCCGGTGAAGATAGGGAATTTCAACCCGAGGAATACGTGTTTTTATTTGAACCGAGGTTCCGATTAAAACTCCCTATCTGAACCGATTACCCATGATAGACTCTTTTTCTGGCATATCAGAGACGTGTTTTGTGTTTACGCTACTAACGTTTTGCATGTTTTCCTGCGTACCGGATCTTGGTGCGTGTGACTTTTATCTCGACCCTAGGGTGAGATGGAAATATCTAGCCCTGGTAAAATGACGGATTTTCTTGTCCGGTATGCAAGAAAAGTCTTGCCATCCCCCCATGTAAAATGCGGATAGTCTTTTCCGGTATGCAAGAAACTAATAGGCATACAGGAAGTAAATCACTGTGGTCGAAAGGAGTTCCCAAATATATAATCCCCTAACCTTTTTTGTGATAAAAGGCATTTTTGAGTATTTAAGGCCCGTTTTTATTACGCTGAAATGACTTTATTGACTCGTTTATTGACTTGTTTGTGAGAGCTAAGAACCATTTGCATGGTTGTATGATGATTTTATTTATCAACTTGAACGTTTTGAAAGTGAAAGTAGAACACATGTAAGAGGTGCCGAATGAATGCAGTTTGTTCACGGTGTCAGCAAAGATCAGAATTTTATTTCTTAACCTACTATTCTCAGCAGTTTTCTAGAGAGGAAGGTCTCACGATTAAGAATATATAAGTGAATCTTAGTTTGAACTTCATTTTGAAAAATGACTAACTAGAAAGCTTGGAAAATATTGTACAGGACTCAATCGCATTTGTTTTACTTCCGGTACACCTATATTCATGACATGTTATGCTCTCTGATAAGTTACGAAACACAACATATTTCCGGTTACATTGTAATATACTAGTAGTTTGTTTCTCATGTAAAACTTATTTTCTAAAAAAAAAAAACGTAAATCAGGTAGATTAGCCGACCGACGGTATAGGGTCTGATCAAAGTACACTACTCCATTACACACTACTCCATTACGATTAATGTGGCCCAGTGGATAGCGCGGTGACTTAAAATCCGGAGGACCCGGCGTCACTCAGTATGTCGTTGTGTTCTTGGGTAAAATACTTGCTCATTACATACACTCCGCGCAGAACCAAATGAATATATTAGTAAGAGCAAGGCAGGTTCCTCAATGGATTCCTATGTATCCTTTTTGAGGCAGGTCTAAATAACCTATGATGTGTTAATGGGTCGTCAAACTTTCAATTCAATGCAATTACGAGTTTTGATAAATACGACACAGTTAAAAGTGATCCCTGTACGTCAGCCGCGATAAACAGGCCCGACAGATATTGAGAAAATCGGCTTTTTTCAGTTATGGCAGGTTTTATTTCAAGTTATATAGTTGAACAGTTTAAAGTCATAATGCGAAACGTGTCAACCATCTCTGCTGTGCGTCTGGAATCGTCCCTGAAAGAAATAAGAATGAAATAAAAGATCAGAATGCATCACTGTATAATGTTTAGACTATCTGTCGTTTCAGTGGTTATAGTTTAATTTAATCAGAATCAAAATAAAATCTTCAATCTAAAAGTGTTTATCAATATTTTCTGAACTAAGCTCTGAACCACGTATGCTTAAAGACGATAATTCAAAGGGGACTTAATGCAGACTATTTTATTTGATGATAGCTTGAGTTATCTCAAATATTATAAACATGAACACAATAAGGACGTTGCTAGTTTCGTTCCAATAGTTCATTCCTAGCTGAAGTTATTGTCCAGACATAAAAAGTGTGACTACCGATAGACGACTGACGACGGACAAGGTGAAACCTGTGTGTCCACCAACATAGAAATAATACAATAAATAAAAGATCAAATGGGATTTTTTGTTTTTATTTCATAATTTTAATTGTCCAACTCAAATTATGAAAATGATTAAAATATATATCTATAACATTTTAAAAGTATAATAGTGAATTTGTCTTTCTTAAAAGCATAGTGGCCACAGAAATCTCAATATAAAATTCTCTGATATTTCCTTGATTTTTGGACTATGGCCTCAGGCAACCGTCCTAAGTAGTGGTGTGTTATAGTGAGCTGGGGAGGTCTTAAAGTAAGTTATTATATTGCACCCATGGCTTGTCATTTACAAGTACTATGAAAAACTAGGTGACCAACATTCATTCACGGCCTCTGTCCATCAAGAAACACTTATGAAATATCGGACACTGCACTAACAATGAGTCACCTCGTGATGGTATCATTTGTCTCAGAAGTAGCTTAATTACGTTGTTTGTGTAGAGACCTGGGTTTGACCATTTCCTCTGAAAGTTCATGACTGATGCGCATGAAAGTTAATTAATCCAATTAAGTATATATTTAGTAACAGTATGACCATAACCTTTAGTTAAGTAGAGGTTTGTCTGTTGAAACAATGGAATGACCGGGCCAACTTTGGGAGAATTATATAAATACCCTGTATCAGCATTTTGGAAAGTAAGTTAAATATTTTGTTTACTCCAAAAAGAGGAGATTTGTACGATCGACCCCAAATTTGGCGTCCTAGAACCAGTTTCGGAGGTTAGAGTTCATGGTCGAGGGTACACGTGACAGTTCAAAGGTGGGACATAGCCACGCTATATAAGATACGAGATTGCCTTCATTCGGCAGATTCTTATAGACTGGTCAGAGATACTTACAGATTGATAGATATTAATTCAGATTCATTTTGACGGCTAAGCTCGCACTTTTGAACGTTAGAACTGCTTACGAATTGTAACTTGTACACTTAATCAAAGTTGAATATTTACTCTGGTTTTTAACTGTGTATAGTTTTATTGTGAAATATAATTAGATAGTAGTTTAATATTATATTAAAAACTATTCTTGAGTTAGATATTTTCACGTCGCTATATTACAGTGGGAATTCTGGCACACAGCGAATTTCTACTAGAAACCAAAGAGCACCAGATTATAGCGCGATAAAAGTAGTGAGCAAAATATCCGTATATTGATAACATATTGATAAATATGCATGCGTTGGTAAACATTAAGTGATTTTAACTTAGGTTTAAGTAATACGCTGTTTTTGAAGGGATTTGATCCTGTACAAATGAATGCGCATATGCCTTATAACGTAAACAAGTGTCTCGGTTTACCACTACTAATTACATGTAAGCCTCCGAGGTGTAGACCACAAATTACATGTAAGCCTCCGAGGTGTAATCGAATGTAGTTCCTATAATAAAAAGTAATCCCTCCTTTTTCTGATGAAAACGGGCATTATAAGTAGGGGGAAACTGCCCATTTCTGTTCGATTTTGTGGTTGTATGAATAAGAAGCGTATTAATAAGTTTTACTGGATCACTGATGAACATTTTCAAAAAATTTCGACTATCACTTTGTGAGCAATGAAAACAGTCAATCAATGAAAACAGCTGTACCCTTGACCTGTTTAGTAAACAAACAAGAACTTTCATACATGTCTTGTGACCCCACCTTTTCTGGTGATTTTTCAAGTGGAAAATTAGTTTTCTATATGAACATTACACTGCTGCATTATCCATACTTGAGTTGAATTTGCAGCAAATCATTAATATGCGATAATAAATTAGTGGTATAATACCTCTACATGAGGTTGGGAGTAAAAGCCGTCCCGTACATTCCGAAATATAACAGCCGGTGCGTAGTACGAAGAATACCGAAAGTAGCAATTAATAGTTGAGTAACGACTCTAATATTATAGAGATTATCGGTATATTATCAGTTTATGAAGGATGTATATAATGAAAAACGATAATGTTTATTAATTTATTTATATCATATATTGGGTCGATCATAAATTTGTTGTTGGTTTGCTGCTTTCCTACCAACAACCTTTTATAACGATTTTTTAACACTTTTTTTTTTTTATACTATTTTTAGTATATTTTTCTTTAATTTCTTAAAAAAAAATCACCTACCTACCTACCCACCCACTTATAAAATCCTTGGTAGGGAAACAGCAAACAAATATATATTTTAAGGATGGCCTTAGAAGAATAAGCATTCGTACATGAAATATATATATATATCAGATATAATTAGATAATAAATAGAATCCGTGCCGTACGTACATTTGAAGAGTAAGTAATTCGATTACCATGATATTAAATTGAAACCTTTTATTACATTACATCATGGTAACTATTAAAGGCCGTTCATAAAGTAGAAGAGAGTATATAACTATGTACCACATACATCTCTTTATCAAACCATACAATTATTTTCATCAATTCAATTCATATCAATATTTTATGTGGCATAACATTTACATACAAGGCGGAATACCATACACAATATTTCAGAGAAGAGTACAAACACACATATTTCATTTAGAGAATGAATACATAATACTTATTACGTTCTATCAATGGCATTTCCCCCATTTTATTACCATTATCAATATTGTGTTTAAAAAGTATTTATATTTAAGGAATTTAGAAAAATACATAGTAACTCTGACTACCGTTACATCAGACTACACTTATTTTGTTTATACTTATCCTAATTCAATAAAGTTTGTTTTGTTTTAGCCATATCGCCACCGAAAACGTCTTTGCAGAAATCATATTTTTCAGACATTTAAGGGGCGATAACTGTCATGCATTGATTGAATCTGATGGGTTTTCGAAAGGAATCGAGATATCGCGTATACGTATGTTGTGACCAACTTTCTTTGACAGTTTCATTTTACAATTATTCCCCTTTGACACTTATACAATTTAAACATTTCTATATAACTTCATTTTTTATCCCCCGACGATTAGGTGGAGGGATATAGAATTGACTTTGTACGTCTGTCCTTCCCCATAACTCTGGTTAATGCCTCATCCGATTTCAATAATATTTTGCACAAATGTTCACCACCTTGGTAGGCAAAACCGTTTTTTTCGGAATCAATACTTTCTGAGTGGCACCGTCCATCAGCACTTTTAGTGTTTTGATTCTATGACACAGCAATGGGTTTCCCTGAATATATGGCCAATCTTCATCAAATACCACATATATTGGCATATAGATTTATTCTGCAATTTTATTTGTTTCTCCATTTCATATAAAACCATTTAAGCATTTAAGACGAAATTTTTTTCACAGGGATTTTTGTTTTATCGTTAAACTGTTCTTTCTTTTCTGCCTGAAGAGGTGTCAATTACATGTTCAACATTTTTGTTTTGTGTTAAAAGTAGTGCAGAATTAAAATGCTATGACTTTTCCCTGATTTCTACATTTCTTTTTAATTCTGATTTTTTCATGCAGCGACTGTTTTGGTGGCCATTTTTTTTTCTCTTTTTCCGAAGTCCGTGGCGACATGGTAATCTTGATATGTATAAATCTCCTGGGTCTCCCATTAGTTTTCCAACATCTTTTGCATATCAGTAATAACATGTGTTTGATTAGTTCAAAGTAAAATGTTTTAGCATATATTATACAATTATGGACTTTTCAGCTGTTATACATGATGTGATATGCACCAAAAAAATCATTATTGACCGAGGCGATAGCCGAGGTCAATAATGATTTTTTGGTACATATCAACATCATGTATAACAGCTGAAAAGTCCATAACTGTTTTATTATATAACCCTCAATTTACAATTATATAAAACAGGTCAATATCAAAAAAACAATTATATAAAACAGGTCAATATCAAAAAAACAGGTCAATATCAAAAAAACAGGTCAATATCGCTAGATATTTTTTCCAAAAAATTACTTTTTAGCCAATGAAAACCCGTCTATTTATAGGTTATATAATAATAGTAATTATTGATTAAAATCATTTTGCATTATTAATATAGTTAAACCTGTGATATCAATGTATCTCTTACCTCACTAATAGAAGCGTGCACTATATATATAGCCTCCAATGACAGACAGTACTACCGATAGGTCACATTCTTACATCAGCCTAAAATAAAAATGATTAAAATAAGAAGTGCAACTGTTTTACTTCAAATGTAACGTTGCGCGCTCGACTTTCGAAGTATTGTCTATTTATTGGGCAACTACGTTGAAAAAGGGGCATATTCTGTTAAAATATCATGTAAATATATATATGCTAACTTTTAAATAGTATTACTTAAGTCTTAAACAGGTTTATTTGACTAATATGTGCGTGTAAAAATAATTCTATGTAAAATTTTGAAATGCAAAGATTGGAGATAATTATGTCTTCTACTGTCAGAACTAAATATTTATTTATAGAATGTATTTCAGTCCTACGATTATCAGTTTTACACAATTTGACTAAGTATAAAACAGGGGCATTACTTTGTCAAAATAGATTACAGAGTTCTGTAATTTGTGTATAGATTGATTGAATTGGATTTTATAGTCGCACCAACAGCTAAGGTCATATGGCGACTTTCCAGCTTCCATTGGTGGAGGAAGATCCCAGATGCCCCTCCGGGCATTTTCCTGCACGGGCGGGCACCTGGGTAGAACCACCGACGTTCCGCAAGCGAGCTGGATAGCTTCCTCACATAAAGATTCCTAGGCCCCTGAGGGATCGAACCTACAGCGGTGAGGGGCAAGTCATTTCAAGTCAGAGCCGTTAACCACTCGGCCATTGACGCCCCAATTTGTGTATAGCATTTTGTCTATTTTAATATTTACCTAATAATGTATGAAGTCTCATTGAATTCTACTGGTAAGCCAATTCTGATTGTAGACCGAGCTGAACTGAAAAGAAAGTGATGATTCAGCATTCATTTGCATATTTATTACACTAGTTAATGTAAACTCTTCCATAGAGCAAGTTATACTATAGCTACTGCATATGCAGTTCTAAACGCTGGGCAGTTCTAAACGCTGAGAGCAGTGAACTTAGTGAAGGACAAATTTACCATAAAGGGTTAAATTGGGCTTCATGAAAATTGTCATGGAATGTACGGTCAACGGAATTTAAAACAACATACATGCCAAAACAATGTGAATCAATACTTAATAAATAGTTTTAACGGTAACATTACTTAAGCAGGTGCCAAGCTAGCATTATGAACCATGAGTATGCAAAATCAAATACAATGAGTGCAACTTTTATCTTGCTTACTGGGTTCATCAATAGCCATTGAAGCAGGAGGCTGATATCCCCTTGTTGCCATGTAAAGTCGTGCTGGGACAGTCAATTGTTGTAGGGACAGCTCTGACACATGCAGTGTAGGGACAGCTCTGACACATGCAGTGTAAGGAAAGCTCTGACACATGCAATTCAGAGACAGCTCTGACACATGCAGTGTAGATACAGCTCTGCAACATGCAGTGTAGGGACATCTCTGACACATGATGCATTAGGGACAGCTCTGACACAAGCAGTGTAAGGGCAGCTCTGACACATGCAGTGTAAGAAAAGCTCTGACACACGCAATTCAGAGACAGCTCTGACACATGCAGTGTAGTGACAGCTCTGAAACATGCAGTGTAGGGACAGCTCTGACACATGCAATGTAAGGGCAGCTCTGACACATGCAGTGTAGTGATAGCTCTGACACATACAGTGTAGGGAAAGCTCTGCGACATGCAATGTAGAGACAGCTCTGACACATACGTATAGGGAAAGCTCTGCGACATGCAATGTAGAGACAGCTCTGACACATACGTATAGGGAAAGCTCTGCGACATGCACTGTAAAGACAGTTTTGACACATGCAATGTAGGGGCAGCTCTGACACATGCAGTGTAGAGACAGTGTAGGGGCAGGTCTGACACATGCAGTGTAGGGACAGCTCTGACACATGCAATGTCAATTTAGATACAGCTCTGATACATGCAGTTTATGGACAGCTCTGACACATGCAGTGTAGGGACAGCTCTGACACATACAATGTAATTGAAAGCTCTGTGACATGCAATGTAGAGACAGCTCTGACACATACAGTGTAGGGAAAGCTCGGCGACATGCAATGTTGAAACAGCTCTGACACATGCAGTGTAGGTGCAGCTCTGACATGCAGTGTAGGGGCAGGTCTGACACATGCAGTTTAGGGACAGCTCTGACACATCATGACATGCAATGTAGAGACAGCTCTGACACATGCAGTGTAGTGGCAGCTATGACACATGCAGTGTAGGGGCAGCTCTGACACATGCAGTATGGGGACAGCTCTGACACATGCAGTGTAGGGACAGCTCTGAAACATGCAGTGTAGGGACAGCTCTTACACATCATGACATGCAATGTAGAGACAGCTCTGACACATGCAGTGTAGGGGCAGGTCTGACACATGCAGTGTAGGGACAGCTCTGACACATGCAATGTCAATGTAGATACGGCTCTGATACATGCAGTTTATGGACAGTTCTGACATATGCAGTGTAGGGACAGCTCTGACACATACAATGTAATTGAAAGCTCTGTGACATGCAAGGTAGAGATAGCTCTGCCACATACAGTGTAGGGAAAGCTCTGTGACATGCAATGTTGAGACAGCTCTGACACATGCAGTGTAGGTGCAGCTCTGACACATGCAGTGTAGGGGCAGGTCTGACACATTCAGTGTAGGGACAGCTTTGACACATCATGACATGCAATGTAGAGACAGCTCTGACACATGCAGTGTAGGGTCAGCTCTAACACATGCAGTGTAGTGGCAGCTCTGACACAAGCAGTGTAGGGTCAGCTCTCACACATGTAATGTAGAGACAGCTCTGACACATGCAGTGTAGGGTCAGCTCTCACACATGCAATGTAGAGACAGCTCTGACACATGCAGTGTAGGGTCAGCTCTCACACATGCAATGTAGGGGCAGCTCTGATACATGCAGTGTTGGGGACAGCTCCGACACATGGAGTGTAGGGACAGCTCTGACACATGCAAGGTCAATGTAGATACAGCTCTGATACATGCAGTTTAGGGACAGCTTTGACACATGCAGCGTAGGGACAGCTCTGACACAATCAATGTAATTGAAAGATCTGTGACATGCAATGTAGAGACAGCTCTGACACATACAGTGTAGGTGCAGCTCTGACACATGCAGTGTAGGGGCAGGTCTGACAAATGCAGTGTAGAGACAGCTCTGACACATCAAGACATGCAATGTAGAGACAGCTCTGACACATGCAGTGTAGGTGCAGCTCTCACACATGCAGTGTAGTGGCAGCTCTGACACATGCAGTATAGGGGCAGCTCTGACACATGCAGTGTTGGGGACAGCTCTGACACATGCAGTGTAGGGACAGCTCTGACACATGCAGTGTAAGGAAAACTCTGACACATGCAATTCAGAGTCAGCTCTGACACATGCATTGTAGGGACAGCTCTGAAACATGCATAGTAGGGACAGCTCTGAAACATGCAGTGTAGGGGTATGTCTGACACATGCAGTGTAGGGACAGCTCTGACACATCATGACATGCAATGTAGAGACAGCTCTGACACATGCAGTGTAGAGGCATGTCTGACACATGCAGTGTAGGGACAGCTCTGACACATCATGACATGCAATGTAGAGACAGCTCTGACACATGCAGTGTAGTGGCAGCTCCGACGCATCATGACATGCAATGTAGAGACAGCTCTGACACATGCAGTGTACGGGCAGATCTGACGCATGCACTGTTGGGGACAGCTCTGACACATGCAGTTCAGAGACAGCTCTGACTCATGCAGTATAGGAGCAGCTCTGACACATGCAGTGTCGGGGACAGCTATGACACATGCAGTTTAGGGACAGCTCTGACATATTCAGTGTAGGGGCAGCTTTGACACATGCAGTGTATGACAGCTCTGATACAATTCAGCAATATTGATTCAAATAGATATATTATGTCAGCATACACGATACTAATATGGCACAGGCGGTCAATAACACAGTTTGGAAATCCATATACTGTAATAAATTGCACAGTCTGTAGAGTTGCACAAGCCTACTTATTTATCAAAATAATTTTGTGGTTGGGGAAAATTAGCATCCCTGCATTATTTTCATTGATGGATCATTCATCATCATAATCTTACCTGATTGTATAATACAATAATACAGCATTAATGTATACATACACTTACCGGTACAATCGAATCCATCCATTGGGTTCCTTTGGCATTTCATTATAAACAAATATTTCTCATTTTGGTATTTTTGCAACTTCAGCGGAGACGTCGACCTTCACATCTACCGACATGCGCTTTCGTATATAAATAGGCCATCACGTGATGGATTGAAATCTATTTTCAGAAAACGAAGCTAAAAAGCTGGATCGGTGTCAGTTCACGGTTTTCATCGACAATAACTGATTGAAAAAATGAACTATTGTCGCCATTTTGTTTGTTTGACTTACGAAAAAAAAATGCGTACACCACCTAAGGTGTTGGTGTAGACTAACGTAAAAACGTACGATATTTTCACGGAAAATCGTAAGTTATTTTCTAAGTGAAACGCCCGTAATCACTTACGAACTTCGTACGCAAAAACTTATGATAAAAACTTACGTACGATGGTTCGTGAAACGGCCCCCTGGGTGCCGTTTCACGAAGCGTCGTAAACTTACGTTCAATATTAACGTAAGTTTTTCACTTACGAAAAAGTTAAGAATTTCTTACGTGCGTTTCTCGAACGTCATCGTAAGTATTTGCGTAAGCCTACGATAAAAAAAATCGTAAGTTTTTCGTAGGATACTCTTCAATACAGAAGATAGCATTTCATCGTAGCAACGACGACATCCTGTCGTTAATTGAAGAGCATCTGTCCAACAAAACTGAGCTTATTAACCTCAAATCTATACTTTGTACTTGGAAATCTATCATTTATGACGCTGCAATATGACATTAATGACGTCAAGAAAACACATTACGTCGATTTTTAACGGTTTTATTGCTGTACACTTTACTTCAAAAGTATGTTTTGTTCTCTTTAATGCGCGATGATTATTGTGGCAGGCCACTGGCAAAGCTGCTTTTACGCCAAAACACTGTGCTTGCTCATTATTTCACACTAAAAATATAAGGGTACGACTGAGTACAATGACACAAAAACTGAAGCTGCGAATCTACAAGGATGTTGAAATTAACAGTCTTAGTCAGATGCCATTGTTGACATATTTGCCGACTGTTGTGTTTCGTGTTAGGATGCTATCAAAGAGGAACACACGTCTAACTCTCTTTATTCTGACACCATTTTTTTTTTTTTTTTTTTTTTTTAACTCTGCTGGTTATTTTAATAAGACTCAATAATATACACAGTATATACAGGCATGCATATCTACCATCATATATCAAGTTACAACAGTGAGAGCAATGCTCAGCAGTCCTCTACGAGTACATGTAGATAGTATACACAATATCATAACATCTTTCTTCTTAAATGCAGCGCTATATCCAATTGTTTATTGGTGTAAATGTCCTCAGGTACGATCACAGCTGATGTTGGTAAATTCCTGGTGAATCACAGTGACAATTAATTGTTAGTCCAAGATAAGTGTTGATAACGCATGAGCGTCCAATTTCATGGTTAATGTCACAATAATTTCCTAATAATTGTCTATTGTTTATCAACATATAATTGCTTGACAATGGTTTCAGATAAAGACATAAGATAATCTGGCATTTCACATGAACTCTATATTGTAAATGTATTCTTACATAGATTCTATGACCTTAGGTTTAACTATACGCCCATAGCGTGTTTTGTAGACATTTTGTGTATGTTGTACATCAACTAACTCAGGCTGTTTCGCTGGGGAGGTTATTGATACACTGGCTTGAGGTTCTGGAATAGGGTCCGGGAGGGTTTCTGCAATTTCATTTTAATTCAATGGCCGATCTATACTTAGTAAATCAGGGTCTGGAAATGATGGATGTTTTTCATTTGTTTTCATCAGGTGAATACGATTTCTGCGATAATTTGCGCCATCATTTGTTTCTACAGAATATGATCTCTCATTGTGTTTTTCAGTGACAATTGCAGGTTTCCATAACTTATTTTGAATAAGTCTGACTGACTCGCCTATTTCAAGAGGTGTAAGGGGTTTTGAGTTACTATCATAATAGCTTTTCCCTGTACTTTTTTGAGAAAGCACAGTTTCCTTAACTTTCTTGTGATCGGGTGTTTCTGGGATCAGATGTTGAAGCATTGTGGGAATGACAGAACGCAATTGTTTACCCATGAGTAATTGCGCTGGTGAATAACCACAAACTAAAGGAGGTGCGCGATACTCAAGCATACCAATTAGTGGATCCTTTCTATCGGCTTTTGACTTAGACAAGATTCATTTGACCGTCTGTACAGTTTTCTCTGCAAGGCCATTACTTTGACTGTGATATGGACTTGAATTAACGTGCTTGAAATCCCAATCTTTAGCAAATGTGTCAAACTCGTGCGATGAATAACACGGGCCTCCTTCACTAACAACAGTGTATGGAATTACAAATCTTGCAAATATGCCTTTCATTCTGTCAATAACAGTGCGACTTTTGGCATTGGGAAGCTGTTTAAAGTCTCTGACCATAATAAATTTGTAGAAAAGTGGAAAATTATGTTAATTAATGTATATTCACTTCTTATGAAAAACATTACTCGTGTTTTTACGAAAATCGGTCGAATAAGCATATAATAAGATATATTCTAGGCATTTTTTAAAAGTGGCGGTACGACCGATTTAAGGTCATGAATTATTCATTAGCAGTAATTTCGCGCATGCGTCGTTTGCACTTTGAATTCAACATGGCCGAAAATGAGAAGCCAAAGGCAAAGGAAAAGCGTAAACGCCGATCCACGAAAACGGAGGAATCCATCAATGCTCGGAAAGAAAAGAAGAAGGCGTGGGAGCAGAACTACCATAAGGTTCGGATATCGGCCGATAATTGGAAGCGTTGGCGTGTTATCCAAACAACGCTTGGTTTGGAAAGCCAAGACGAAGTTGCGACAACTTTGATCAATGCCTGGTAAGAGATTGAAAATCATATCGTCACGCGTCATCCTTTTACATGATATATGCCTAAGTACACTTTCGGTGACTGTGAAAATATAATGATGGTAAATTAGCATGCGATATTTCTAACTACGCGTGTAAATACAAAATCACTCCGATGAAGTCATCAACATATTTTGGCGCCCATATTGTTTATATTGGGGGCGCATTAGGGGAAATCCTATGCATTATGCTTAAACTTCAATTTTGTGGCAACTGTCAATGCTAACATAGTGTGTAACATTTATAATGAAACATTTTGATAGCTAGAAGTAATTCATAAAAAGATACTGTACTTTTGATTTCAGTACCTCGGGTGCATCCAATCATTGACTTCTTTTTCTTTTTTTATTGAAAAGGAATACACACATCCATAGTCCAGTATGTTGTTTACAATATGTAAGAATGAAAATTAAAAATTAATTAACAGCAACTTACTAAAACGGAATTTCATAACACCATCTATGCCAAATCAATGAATTTTCTGCACCGTGTTTTATCCCCAAAAGTACTTTTAAATTATACGATTTGTACGAGATTTACTACTACTAGTAGAACACAATGATTATTGAATGAATCGTATTACAAACATTTGTTTACCTCATGAACGATCCTCTATTGCGACTATTCTGATAGATCTGAACAGTTTATAACAGGTACGTGGGGAAATCATATTGTTTGTTCTTAAATATGTTATTCTTGAGAGATATAAGACTCGAAACATTATAAAATCAGTTAATTTGGCAAATAATATTGTTACTTTCTAATTTCCGGAAATAACTTCTCATTTGCAACATCTCAATCATTTCTTTGAAGTATGATTCCGAACATAGCCGGTATTATCCCGAGTTTTCACGAACGAATGCCTTATAACACCTTCAATTGCATAAAGTAGTGCCATTTTTATTTCTTATTTGTAGTATTTATAACCACAAGGGTTCATTTTCTTCGTTTTCTTGCAACATTTATAACACAAATGATAAGAAAATTGTTTAAAGTGAAAAATACAATTTGTAATTATAAATTCGAAAATTTGATTCGGATATTCCTAGTATGCATCGTTAAAAAAATGATAGGCGTAGGAATCGTAATCGGTTAATCGGTCATATTTTGTTCAGTGAGGTGAAGCATTGAAAATACAAAAGAAAACGTAAAATCTTTAACTCAACATCCAAGATTACCTGACAGGTGATTTTAATTGTCTTCAATGTTTTAACAATCTTCTTGAAAGTTTAATATGAAAGGTGTGTTACATATTTTCAAGACTGTCTAGTTATTTAGATTTCAACACCTAATACCCCACCCACTGGAAAGTCATTTCAGAACATTGGCGAAACCTTAAATATTTTATAAATATATTTTTTGTTAATTTTTTACCCCACCTTCAGTTTGTTTTAAAAATTCTGAAATAGTACTAGATTTTTATCAGTACCAACACAATATTCTGAATATGTCGAGAGTTTTATATTTACGATGAAGAGGAACATGATAGATATTACGTAGAAGAAGATGATATGTAGATGTTATGAAAAATATATAAAATTGGATCTCTCTCCCCGTGACTTTCAGCACCGTAGTCGAATACTCTAACCGCTCGGCCACCGTGCCTTACTACAAGATTTTATTGTTTATTTTATCACTTCTGGTGATTCGTAAAAACTTGGATAAACTGAAAAAAACAAAAACATTGGGAGAAAACAGGGTGCGGATGCACAGCACACCCTGGGATGAAAAAAAGAATAAATAATTTGGTTTATCCCACTAAATCTGTTGTCAGCCATGCAAAAGAACATCTAATTTCGATATTGAACTTTTTTCTAAATCATTTTAATATTATTTTTAAAATATAGTCCCGGAACAAATTAGCCCTGTCGGGTGTCATAAACATGTGTGTACAAAGCGGTCAAAACTGTGTATTTTTTATTCCATTTTTATACGTAAGTTCCATTTGTTCCATTTAAAGTAACACTGTTATACAAAAGTATAAAACTACATATGTAGGATTGGTCGGTTGTATTGTGGCAGTGGAGACTTTGAACCTATGATAGAACAAAAAGAGAAAAAGAGCACTCATAAATGTATTTATGATATCCAGGTGATTTGACAAATTATCTTTTGCTTTACCCCTACAAACAAAAGGCCAACAGACATTCCAAGAAACCGCTGGAACGTTTTGGCCGGTAACACCAAACTATATTTTCGTCAACACCGTGGACAGCTGTATCTCGACCTTTCCTTAGTGGAGTGTCCGATATATCCCAGAGGATAATGACATAATTGAACTCGTAGAATAATTATCTCAAACAACCAAAAAAGGTATTTCTTACTTATGGCAAAGTATCATGGTTAGCTATATGAAATAGTAAAACAACTTTAATATTTGCAAAAAAGAGCGTCATGATGCAGGGCAGTTTAACAATTTATGACCAAGATTCCTTGAGCTCCGTGGAATTTTAGATTTATAATTTCATAACCTTTTGTTTATAGATCGCCTGATACAGTTGCATTAAGGTGATCTATATGGATCACTCTTCTTCAGTTGTCCATTCATTGTTAGCCCTTTTTTTTCAAATGACTTCTCAGAAACCCCTGGCCTTTTGTTATATTTTTTAGACAGAAATCCGGTTATACATGTACCTCCAAACTGTCTATACAGAGTGAGACAGATCTAAGTCACATTGGTCCATCTGTGTTGGCTAGCACTCCTGAAGCAACTATTCATCCACACAGAATTCATTATAGGTACGATATGAAGTAATGATTAGAAATAAAAACTGTTTAAATTTACTTATTTTACATCAATTGCGAAACAGTTTATTAGAACTCGGAATAATCACTCTTGATGGCTTCCTAGGTAGAACCAGTACTAAGCAATGTAGATTAACTATAGTTCAAGCAAACATAACATGTTCATAGCGAGGATCGAACCCATAAACTATCGGTTGCGAGTCCGAGGGTCTACCATGAGGAACCACACATCACTAAATTTCTTTTCAAATGTAACATACAACGATTAAACTAATTGTATATATTTTAATTTACAGATCACAGTCTGAAATTTCGAATGAGTCGGAAAGTATATTGGAGAAATATACACTGAGAGCCAAAGAAACACAAGGGTTTTTATTGAGTAGGTGCTTATTGTTTAAGGATTGTTTGTCATTTTTTGCGATGTTATCAAAGTATAACACGTCAATGATGGGTCACACATTTGATAAAACCGCGTAGCGCAGCGAAGTTAGCTCTAAATTAAATTAATTTCAGTTAAATCGATCAGCCAACTCACAATTGTTAGCTCTACTGGCCAAAGGCCAGGCGAGCTTATGCGATCACTTTTCGTCCGTCGTCTGTCCGTCCGTCTGTTAGCAATTTTATAAAATCTACATCTTCTCTGAAACCGCTTGAAGGAGTTTGAAGACTCTATCACAATGTTACTTAGAAGGCCTCCTCTCAGATTTGTGTTTTTCATGGCCGCCAGTCACCCAAGATGGCCACCATGGCTAAAATTAGGTCAAATTTAGGGAAATTTCAAACAACATCACCGAAACCACTTGTTCCATTCAAGTGAATTGAATGTTGTTTAACGGCTCATCAACACAGTATAGGTTATTTAGAGCCGCCCCAGAGAGAGGGGAAGGATACATAGGAATCCGGGAACCGTGCCCTACTCTTATTATCGAATAGATTCCTATGGTTCTTTAACGTGCTCGCAGGATAGACCGATACACGGGACCGCCTGGTTTACGTCCCCATCCGACGGACGAGGCTAAGGGAAAGTGTCTTGCCCAAGAACACACCGACGAAACTCAGTGGCACCACGGAGGATTGAACCCGGGGCCTCCGGTTACAAATCAGCCGCGCTACCGACTGCGCCACATATCATACATGTTCCTTGGGCTGGCCTCTATCAAGTTTATGTTTTTCGTTATTATTCATCTGATCTGTACCAAAACTTTACCAGATTGACTTTTTTTTCATTAATAGGTAGAATTTTTTTTTTGTTTAAATAAAAGAAAATCTTCTTTTTTTTTTAATTGATTGATTTTTTTTTTTTTAATTTTTGTGTAACGCTGTGTTGTATTTGACGAAACTTAGCAGAAAGCATTGCTATGATTTCTAGTTGTGGCTATTGCATTTTTTACAGGTTCGTTGACTTTTGATGGAGTTTATGACCCGTTGGCAGTTTTACTTTAAATTTCTTGTCGGCGCTACTCCTCCTAAACGCCTTGTTGGATTTCGACAAACTTGGCAGGAAGCATCTATAAGATGTCTAGTTGTGCATATCACGCGTTGTTTTGAAATAAGTACTGATGGGAATTTTATGTCGACAAGGCTTGATACAAGAGCCGTTTTAGCAAGTAAAGGGTCCACAGTGCCCTCTTGGGCCTCTTGTTTCTGTGTAACTTTCGGGGAGCATCCATTGGTTCTACCGATTCTATTGTCTAATTTACAGTTTAGTTTACATGTTCATCTTTACAGTATATCGTATGAAATCGGAGAGAGGGAAAAGGATGACAAGAAAGATACAACCTACAAGCCGGAATTCAGTGAAAATGAGGAAGATTATGACAGTGAATATAGTGATAGTGATGATTTGGATAACTTTGAGTTGGATATGTCAATTAGGTATGATTTTCGTTTAAATGTATGAAATTATAGAAAGACAGGATCAAATTTAAGCCTGTTAATACAGATCTATATTATTTGTGTGTAATATCTTGACCCTTTTGTCTTTGCGGAGAAAACAATGAGAAAAAGGGACCTCTTTGTCCATTTCTTTGCAGAAAAAGCTGTTGTCTACAAAAACACCATAATATTTAGTATTGTCAATAAATACTACTCTATAGTCTAGACGATGTTTACTGAATGAGCATGTTGTAAAGATATTATGGGCATGCATGCTCAGGCCGACAATAAAAATTGTTGGTTTGCAGTTTCCCTACCTACCCACGAAAAAGGGCCATACTCAAAACTTTTTATAGCAGTTCTTTAAGATATTTTTTTTTTTACACTATTTTTAGTATATTTTACTTTCATTTCTAAAGGTTTAGCTGTCTTGGCAAAAAAAAAAAAAAAAGACAACACCTACCAACCTACCCACTTATAAAATCCAGGGTCGGGATACAGCAACCAACTATATTTTAAGGACGGCCTCAGTGGTCGTTTGTCACACTGTTGATAGAGAGGTTAAAGGTTTTATCATCACCATGCCCATGTTATACGGTGTTTTTTTTCTACATTTTGGGAACATATCCTATACCCTCAAAATTGGGAATTTTAGCGTGATTTTTCATAAAATTGGGAAACAAAATAGTCAAACATTATTTCATAATTGTATCTTTCATACTGTTTACAGAACAAGACGATCTACCGAGGCATTTTAAAGCATTTCATATTCAATACTTGTCACATGTTTGCTACTTTTCAGTGTTCTTTCTTTTTATTCTTTCAATTGGGAATTTTCTTCTCAAAATTGGGAAAAAAGATATGTTTTGCCATTGTTAGCTCGACTATTCGAAGAATAAGAGAGCTTATGTAATCACCCGCGTTGGCGTCGGCGTCCCACATCAAGGTCTGCGTGTAAGCTGTCTTTACAAGTCTATATCTCTTACATTTCTTATCCTAGCACAACCAAGTTTGACCATGGGCTTCCTTATAGCATCATCTTAAGGGCTGCATAAGCAATTTTGGTTCCTGTAACCCATGGGCTCCCATGGAACCCAAATTATGACGGCCCATAAAATGTGTCCCATTCCACATCAAATCCCCCCCGCACCCCCCCCCCCCTCACCACCACCCCACTCGAAACTCAATGTTGTTTTTTTACATATTTCTGTGTTGTTTTTGTCAATTCTTACACATAGCTATCATGCCCCCCCCCCCCCCACCCCCCCCCACCCCCCAAACACACAAACTCCCCACACCCCATTTTTATTTTGTTTTACCATATTTCTGTGGTATTTTGGTTTATTCTGTCATAGCTTCTTACTCATATATGTTGCCCTCCCCACCCCACGCCTCTCTCCCCCCCCCCAACCCCCCCCCCCCCCATCCCTACTCAAAACTCGATTTTTTATATATGTTTTACATATTTTTGTGTTGTTTTAGTGAATTCTTACATGGCTTCTTACACATATATTCAGCATGACATGATGTTGGTCCTTGTCCTTGTCGAAATCGTTTTGATTCGACCTAAACATGGCTGCCAGCGGCATCTTTGTTTACATAGAGTTATATATAAAAACTTGTAGCGACTATTCCTCTGAAACTACTTGACGGATTTTCATGAAACTTCACAGGAATGTTGCTCTTGATGTTTAATTGATCCTAGCAAAATTTCAGGTCGGATGGAAATTCAAGATGACCGCCACGGCTAAAAATAATAAATTTTCAAAAAACAAGTTTGTAGCGACTACTTCCTGAAATCAAAATCAATCAGTAGAGCTTCAAGGTCATTGACCTATTGTTTTGTTTGGCCTTAGTTAAAATTAAAAATAATTCATAACGAGTTTCATAAATCTTATATGAAATGGAAACTCGCTTAAGATCCTTTTATCACATAACATTGCATCAAATTAGTAAAAAATAATTCAGATGGACATAAAACTGACACTAGACCAAAACTGTGACGTAAAGTCGCGTCCCATACAACGTTGAGTATCGAAGAATTTGTTTTATTTTTATCACATTACTACATGATCTTCGGACCGTGAAATTTGTTTGAGGGAGCGGTAGTATTGGAGTAATCGTTTTCGAATAATTGAAGAAACAATTCATTGACTTAATATAGGAATTGTGTCGGGACCGGAAAATATGTTCGTGGAACGGTTAGTATTTGAAGAATAGCGGTTAGAGGAACCAAGTTTGACTGTATATGTAATCTGTTTGAAATGAGTGTATAGTCCAAACTTTGCAAATGTTAACGATTTATGAACATTGCAAATGTTAATGATTCAAAATGCAGGACAATCGTGAAGTGCATTGGAATAAAGTATGGGCAAAATTACATGTATTTTATATGTTCCAGTCAAAATGGAGAAGCATATTGCACCATACGGTGAATGTACACGAATGGGCCTGGGAGACAATGCAATTGCACCAGTGTGTGAGCATGGTATACTGCCTGAGAATGAGGACGCCAAGTGGCTTATACCCGGCAGTGACCCACACATGGCTTTGACACGTGTTATATTGGATACAAGGATGCTCCATACTCTCCGATACTATGTGAATTTCAGGCACAGTTATATAATGAAACATGATGTTGGTCCTTGTCGAAAATTATTTTGAATCGACATTAAGCATGATCGCCAGCAGCCATCTTTGTTTACATACAGTTATATAATGAAACCTTGTAGCGACTACTGCTCTGAAACTACTTGACGGATTTTCATAAAACTACACAGGAATGTTGCTCTTGATGTCTAGGTTATCCTAGCAAAAAATACTTGACACATTTTCGTGAAACCTCACAGGAATGCTGACCTATCTATCAGAACCTATCAGTAGAGCTTTAAGGTCATTGACCTCTTGTTTTACTCTAGTTTTAACATCATCTGAACCGACGGTGGTCGAATGGGATCACTGTCTGTCTTCTGTCATGAACTTGTTGCAACTGGTTGGCCAGTGTCAGTATAATGTGACTGGGTAGAGTATTTGTTGTGTCAGCGGCATGATATTCCTGTAGCACTGAACTCGCTGCTACAAATATTATTGAAAGCGACGATAAACACCATGCAGTATGGTAACGACTTATAGGAAAGTAATGAACAATATTTTTTATAGAGTAGGAAATCATAACAATGCCTGCAGCTGATGTTTCGAACTAGGAATTTTCATAAATTTATTCATTTTCAAAAACGAATCTCATGTTAATTTTTCACTGAAATCGTGAAAACCGACAAATAGCAAAAAAAAATGCATATTCCATTTTTTTACGTTCAAAAATGGACATATCAGACTACTGCAACTTTAAACGACAATATACAATGAATAAAATAAATCACTTTAGTTTTTATTTGTATTGCAGTTGTTTTTATAATTGAAGAGTTTTATTTCAAAACATCATTCTCTATCTTTTTTTAAAAATGCGGATGCAGCAACATTAAGAAGTGCATAATAGTTCATGAAATAATGTTTTATACCAACGCAATCATTAGACTTGACATTAAAATGAACATATTCGGCGAGAATATCAATATATTTGATTCAGTTAAAAAATTAAATAGTTACGTTATCTTATAACTAGAGACACATCCGGTGAACTCACATCCGAAAGTGAAAGCATTTATAACAACTTTTAAACTTTAGATTACATTTATCACTCATCGTCCTCATTCCATTGAGCATTACTACATTTGTTCCCGTGTACTTAAGTGTATGAATATATTAAACAGATTTTAACCCATAATGGTCAAAAAATGAAATGCCACAATGTCAATGTTATATGTTTAGATCGGACACAATACAATATATAGTGTTCTACATATACCATTTATTAATTAAGGTTTGATAACAAATGACTGTATAATTTTTATTGCTCTATTTTACGCGAAATGTATAGGTACTCTGTCTCTTATGTCTGCTGTACAAATAGGACACATGTTGATGAATTTGGAACATTTTCCGCATGATACTAGGTGGCCACATGGAACGAAAACGACGTTGAAATCATTGTCCATGCAAATTTCACATTGTCGTCGTTAGCCCAGCTGGTTATTTTCCATGACGTCATCAGCTGAATGTAAAAAATATAGTTACATAAGGCAGATGTCAACTACATATCCATTGTTTTGTTTTAAAAATGAAATGTGTGTGATTTTGATAACAAGAACATATCTGGTCAGTGGTTCACAGTTTTCAAGCAGCATATATAATGTTGTCTGTATGCATACGATATACATATTTTGGGCTTTTATCTCCATCACAAACATTTATACTAACATAGTACCGTTGACATTAATCTTGAGACATTAATACATTAATGCACAGCAATTGTAGTCGCTATGTAAAGAAATATAAAAAGATCGGACAGGGAAAGTAGCTTTCAAGGAGGACAGTCAACCACAAAACACAGAAACAAACACGCAAACAGACAAACAAGAAGGCAAAAGTAATATTAAATGCAAACGACATCACAAACACAAAATGGGTGACAATAGGGATACCGCCTTGGAACGGTCAGTGGCAAAGTAGGCCACTGGGAGTTTAAACCGGTTTTAGGTCGCATCAAACCTCACTCATACCCTACTGTCATCCCATTAAAACAGGACGGTGTAAATAAAGAAATCCCCGCCATGATCTAATCTCTAACCAACAAGGCAGCATCAATAGGGCAATATAAGTAAAACACAAATATGCTCGTGTAAATATAATACAAAGAAAAATAGCCTAGAAAGCCAAAATGAAGGTGTTCAATGACTTGGCAGAAGCTAGAGCAACAAGAGAATAAACCACTAAGAACACGACAAGAAAGATCATAGACAAACATCAAACGCCACCGTCCCAATGGGCTTTAGGTAGGCGTCATCATAGGACCCACAGCCTGTCCGGTCATCGTACAATTAAAGAGGAAAGCATAGTGGCGAACTGTAAAAGGGTCCACCACCAAGCATGCAGTACGTTGCAAAATGATAGGGTCATAACCTCTTTTGATAAACTTTTTAACAAGTTTAACTAAGATAGTATGAAAGTGATCATGACCAAGAATCTTGCGAAGTTTATAAATCACATCACCATAGAAGTCTGCAAGTTGTTTAGAATTACTTTTGAAAAAGGCATGGCTTTGTCTACCTGTTAACAAATACTCTCCAATATGTCCATCTGAAAGAAAAACATACTTATATTGTAGCTAAAACTTAAATTAACAATGTCAAAAAGGGAATGATCCGTTATTATAACCTTAGTAATTAAAGGTAGCGGTGAACCGCTCTGTGACAATGAAGCGATGTTCGGGTTTGCGGTGAACCGCTCTGTGACAATGAAGTGGTGTCCGTGTTTTGAAAGGTGAAAGATGAAACATCAACGAAACATCAACGTTATTCGTTTTCTCGTGTATCGCCTTTGTAATATATTCGCGCATTATTGATTTACCGTGTACCTTTAGAAGGTCATACAATACGTAACATTACATCTGCTGAGATGGATTTTTTTCTTAGAAACGTATTAACGATACTGATATTTTAAGCATTGACCATACTTATTTTTGACCACTGCATAGCAATTAATTTACTGATGACTAAATGTGAGTGTATAGATGCATCTGCAGATAGTATTTAATGAGTGAAAGTCTAAATCTATCTGGAACATAGGCAGTGTAAATAAATATTTCCATGGCACAAACTTGTTGAAGTTCAACATATTAATTAACATATTTTGAGCAACTTGTAATGTAAATATTTTAATGAATTCTTAAATTAATAGGTAATCAAAATATGTTAAGATAATACACATGACTGAGTAATGCTGTAACTTGTAAATTACTTTACTCGTACACAAGTCAACTAAAATGCAACACTGCCAAAATGGGACTTTCTTCAGTAAAAAACTACTTCATTAATAAGAACCAACATTATTTGTTTCATCCCACCTGCAGCAGTACACAATATTGTTATGAACTGGAAAAAACACAAAAACACTTACTTTGACGTAGATGTGCGCTGATTGGAAGCGATGGTAATGGTAATACTGCAAAATAAGAATTTATTTTTAAATGTGATAAATAAATGAGTAATTTTCCTACATAGTTTGTCAAAATCTTACACAAAACGTTTAGGAATCCCCTGACGAAGAAAACTCAGCCATCGCCTTTTAAAAGGTCGATACATATAGACGTAATCTGTATTTATAATCGGTTTGACTCTAAATTATTTAAAACAAATATAATAAGAATAAGGCAAAGGCTCAAGACGGGTGAAATATATGCGAAAGCCGTAATATTTTGGTGATACATGTACGAAGGTAGGATAAAATGAGATATTTTTTCGCATCGATTTCTGCCTTAAATACCGACTTTTTGGACGTTTGTCGAATTGAAACTACTTCACTTATTTATATATTCATAGGTTAGTATCAGTTTAAATATAGCGTCTGTAGCTTTAAACGCACAGCTTAAACAAAAGCACCTTAACTACGTTTGACATCTGTATAACAAAGACGTGTGTATGTAGATTTTGTATGTAGATAAATGATAATGGGCAACTAACTGATTCATTTATCGCTCAATAACCATTTACTTTAGTGAAATTTCTGTTTCGTTTCATGTATAAAGCGTCCATTTGACATGCGATTAAATGTAGCATAGTCTATCAGCTCAACACAGAGGGCGCGTACACTAGAATTCTTATAATTATGATTTTCTTAAAGGTAAAGTTCCAGTGATTTTTTACTCTACTACTACTACTGCTGCAACGACAACAACAACAAAAACAACAACTACTACTTCTACTACTACTACTACTACTACTACTACTACAACAACTACAACAACTACTACTACTACTACTACTACTAATACTACAACTACTACTACCCCTATTGCTACTGATACTGCTGCTGCTACTACTACTACTACTACTACTACTACTACTACTACTGCTACTAATATGAACAAGGCAAAGCCTCAAGACGGGCGAAGCTAACTATTTTGAAATAGATCTAAACGATGTGATGCGAGGATAGCATACTATTGTATTTTTTAATGCACATTGGGCTAAATGAAAAGAAAGAACAATTATTAGGCCTGCATTTGCATATTTAGTACACTAGTACAACATGACAAAAATATTTCTCACACGGGAAGTTATTTAATAAATAAAAATACAGATTTCAAATTTCAATTAAACTAAACAGTGATAGCCATACTCATTCAAACTGAATGCAGTTACCTTAACAATCAAGTCTGTGCCATGTGCAACTTGACATCATGTGTATCTAGGTCCAGGCTGTCTTTGTTCCAGACGTTTGACATTATGTATGATGTTTCATATCTGACTTTGTTATGAAGGATGTTTTGCTAATGAAACGGTTAGTGACTATCATGTCACCCGCCTTGCAATAATAATTTATTTTATATTTTATATTAATAATAAATAAAAGGTTATTAGCGACTGCAATGTCACCCACCTCCAAATATGCTATGTACTAGTGATATACTAAATCAATCATTTTCTCACCCCACCATAAAATGAATTGAGTTCATGTTATTACCACGATTACAAGCCAACACTATTATGTGTTACTGGAATGCTTCCGGACACCCCTAGCGTGTCGGGCAACTTTGTGGCCTTCAAATAATTGTGGCCCGCTTTGAAGCCAAATCCTGAGAGAAAAATAAATATTGTTGTTCATACATTATTTTGCAAAACATTCACCTTTAAACACTATTTATCTTTACGTTATATTATATATTAGTAGACATCAAGTGCTTCAACTTGCAACCAATATTCAGGACTTAATTACACTATTCCTTTCTCCCAAAAATGAATACATAAACAAATCATTAAACCATCAGAAACATCAACACATTCGTGAATCACATTTGCCGTCCCTTTTCAACCGCAAAATAACCGGAAATAGTATCACCCGAAGTTTGACGCCATCACTTTATTCGTTAGTGATGATATTTTGATCACGTGACCCCTCATACGATCAAATTGTATTTTATTTCTATAAATACTCTCTTTTTACAGAAAGTATTTATATAATGTTATATTTCGGCAATTAAACGTTTCACTTACGCTTAAATTTCATAATAAAGACCGAAAACAAAAAACAGAAAAAAATAAACGTACGAAATTGACTGGTCTTCCACTTTGTCTGCCTAAAACTTTGCCCTTCATTTGACGTCTGCTGTCCAGCCTACGGATTGAAAATGGCGGCGCGAAACATGACGAAAAATAACTCGCGTTACTGCAAGAGGGCTTCGTCCGTACTACTACTACTAGTACTACTACTACATATACTACTACTCCTTACTACTACTACTACTACGTCTACTACAATTGCTACTACTACTACTGCTACTGCTACTGCTACTACTACTACTACGATTACTACTATTATACCGCTACTACTACTACTGCTACTACTGCTTCTACTGCTGCTACTGCTACTACTACTACTACTACTACTTCTACTACTTACTACTACTACTACTACTACTACTACTACTACTTTTACTGCTTAACCGCTACTACTACTACTACTACTACTACTACTACTGCTCCTGCTGCTGCTGCTGCTGCTGCTGCTGCTGCTGCTGCTACAACTTACTACTAATACTATTACTACAACTACTACTACTACTACCACCATTACCTACGCCACCACCACCGCTACTATTTCTACTACTATCGTTATTTATCGAGGATAACATATATGGCTTACATCCAGTCATTCATATATGTCTGTAGTTATAAAGCATACAAGTAAATCTATCAAGAGACAATATACATTTTCGGTAAATATATGATTCTATTAACGCATATGCATCTAATGGTTAAAATACTCACAAGCTAGTCCACCATGAGACAACATGAGCTTTAAGAAGGCTTAATTATATATTTATTTATAGCAGAGCGGGATCCTATGACTTTAATAAAAGTAGAAATCATCCTTACACAAAATATCGAGGATATCGTTTAGGGAGACGGTATGTTGCGGTCTTGGTTTGTTATAGTATATTACATATTGTTTTACATGTAGTTGTGCGTTTGAGGTTAAAAGCCAGTGACCGGTATAGAAGAGCCTGAGTTAAAAATCCAAATGTTTGCTATATTACCATAGACACTATATGGTTAGAAAGGTATACTAGTAGATTAAAGTGCAAAAGCTAAATAAAAGGCTGTTGTAGCTGGAATGGTTACCATTTTAAAGCAAATTTAGGCCATATATAAGCCGTTTAGCATTAATCTTGAAACAAAGCACGATTACCTGTTGAGAAATACTCTCCATTCTGTTCATCTGAAAGAAAAGAGATGAATACTTATAAATTTCAAACTTTATATAATGACAATAATTCAAAACATTCAGAACTTCAGTATTTAAAAAAAGCGTTGAAAAGTTTGAAAAGTTTTTATTTTCAATATGCTATGAGACCAGACTGGCCAATGAGGCAACATACTTACACTATTAACATAAAGCCACACGACTATTGATCAACACATACATTCATTAACTTGCAAATAATGAAATCCCACATGGACTTGTACATATTATGACATATTATTCGCAACACTATTAGATAATATTTCTGTTTAGGAGAATCACTAGGTACTTTATATTATGATTAGATTAGCAAACATCACCACACAAAAGAAAACGCTTTAAAAAACAACAAATATGTATTTGTGCATACGCATAATCTAAGAACACTATATTTACTTGGGAGAAAGAGAATTTAAATGAATTATTATATGATAATTTATTACGTAATTTAAATGCTTTGAGTGTAAACAATCCAATATTAAAGGCTTTCATTTTGTTGAACAACTGCGTAACAATAATATGGTGTCGAGTTTTAAATGATGCACTGCTAACAAAAACACATGGCATTTTATTGTGTTATTCCCGTTCTTTTTCGTCGGGCGACTTCACGAAGGTGTATTATTTTACCCTTTCTGTGACGTTAAAACGTAGTTATTATTATTACTTTTTTATGATACTTCACATAATTTGATCAAATCGCACAAAATATATGTTATCTTGAAATCGTCGTATTATAATTGACTTCTGCTTTATATTTAATCAGTAATCTGATGGCTGTTTATTTAATCTTTAATCTAATCTGATATCTGAAGATAAAATACGATAAGAACACTTGACATATCGTTAGCATCTCTTTGTCTCTAAATGTAATAGGTTAAAAGTATTAGTGATTAATCAGTTTTAAAACATTTAAAACAAACAATATTTGCTTAATATATAGTTACTAATAAAAGTTTCAAAAGGCACTTCGAATATGCTTATGGACTATAAAGGTTTACAATAATGCGAGTTTACTGGTGATGTATTCCAAGTTACGTGTTTTAGTTATATATGGTGTTCCATTGGATTTTAAATAATTGAAGAAGTCGGGTATGTTAATTATATGTTTTTCTTTACGAATATTACTATTATATCAGTTTAACTTTTGATCTTACTACAGTAGGAACGTTAGCCCTATGGCGTAGGAATATCTATCAAACAAGGCCACGTGATAAAATCGATAACAACATGACATTATCGGCGAGATTGACACTGATCATATTTATACACTTCTTATTTATAAACTTTGGTTATGACAAAATACAACCACGGATCGTTGTTGAAGTATTAATATACACAAACTACATTGATTGAACATAGTAGTATTACACTCCGTGTAATTCCCGTTTCTACTGTGAATTTCAGTGACCCAATGCGTCGAATATGAATCGAGATTTTTTTATTACTTTCTATATGTTTTTCATACCTGACATGATTGAATAGAATGAAAACGGACGCTCCTGAACCTGTCTGCAATCTTCGCGTAGCCATCCTCTACGTTTCGCAAAGCCAACAATTCATTTTGACCCCCACTGTTTACATGTAATTTTACTGACAGCCGAAAACCAAAATGGCGACGGCGGAACATTCCATTGTTCTATGGTAGGGTGACTTAAAATAATGCCGCCATGTTGTTTTAATTTTTACAATGTGAACAAGGGAGTCAAAATGAGTTTTAGGCTTTGTGAAGCAAAACGGATGGCTTTGGCAAAATGGTAAACAGATCCAGGAGCGTCTATTTTCATTCAATCTAACCATATCAGGAATGGAAACATATAGCAAGTAATAAAAACAAATCTCGATTCATATTGGACGTCCAGGCACCCTGGAATGCACAGTACTTACAAGTATTTTGTAGAGGCACGAAGTTAGGTTGTTTTTAAGGTAACATTTCTAAGAATGCGCATTTTAATTAAACTCAATATATTTCGTCACTTTAGCAGCGAAAATAAACAAAAAAGCATGCACGCATAGATACATCCCTCCTCTGTCAATATGTAACATTTCAATAAAATCGGAGCAAGTACTTTTTTTCCCGGATATTAACTAACAGGACCGTCCGACTCCAAGACGGCAGCATTCATTTGCATTTAGAAACACGACAGGGTACAAACAAAAATAAATAATTTGATTATGTCAATACATACATTTAAAATGTATGTGTCCATGTATTTCAGACTAAATTTCTGATCTATACATGCCTTGGGAGTATGTCAAGTGCCCAATTTATTTTAACAAATACATTTGCAACGATACTTCGGGAAACGAAATCATAATAGCGACAAGATATATTGTAGAGTTAATTTTCGGAATCAGAATAAACTTACTACTACTACTACTTCTACTACTACTACTACTACCACCACCACCACCACCACCACCACCACCACCACCACCACTACTACTATTACTACTACTACTACTACTACTACTACCACCACCACCACCACCACCACCACCACTACTACTACTACTACTATCGTTATTTATCGAGGATAACATATTTGGCTTACAGCCAGTTATTCATATACTGTCTGTGGTTATTCAACATATAAGTAAATCTACCAAGAGGCAATATACATTTTCGGTAAATGTATGATTCTATTAACGAATATTCATCTCATGGTTAAACAACTCATAAGCTAGTCCACTATGAGACAACATGAGTTTAAGAAGGCTTAATAACATATGTATATAGAGCAGAACGAGATCCTATGACTTAAATAAATGTGTCAGTAGAAATCATCTTTACAAATAATATCGAGGATGTCTTTTAGGGAGACGGCTCCTAAGGTTTTTACTTCGGAAAAGTACGAAATACTTTCAGACCTTGCAACTGATTACCAACATTTCTTCTTAATATTGTTTAAGCTCCCGTGACTTAATCTATTTTTATTTCAAACCTTTACTCCAGTACCTCTCCAGATATAATATTATTTTCTTTCGGCACCTATTTTACGCTTTCGTAATAACTTACTTGTTTCAAAATGATACGGAAACAAGTATAGATGCCTAGCGTCGAGTTTTTCGATGCAAGCGAAGGCTGTAAATATGCCTCAATATGTGCTTGAAATAGTTCTAATCACTTTCTGCTTCTTATCTGATTAATATTATATACTCGGTAAAAAAAGTTTTGGACCAGGACATATAATGGAGCATAAAAAGAAAACCAGTTGACGGATTTTAATGTTCTATGTATCAAATCAAAGACAAAAATGTATTCCATTACCAAAAATAAAATAAACAAAACAATATCACCGGACAACAATCACAGTAGCTATCTGAATGCACTAAGGGTCACTAAAAAAAGTTGCAAAATTTCTCAATAATGAGTATAACCGCCACCATCTCCATGACACTCCATGTCGAATAAACACGTACAATGATCGCTGAACCATGACATCCGACCATAACCGTTATTATCTTGGTTGATTATGGACAATAGATCAACAATCAACAATAATTTATCGTTTATAATGAAAGTTTGCAAAAAAATAATAATCTTTTTATTGGTTACTCGAATGTCTGTAACTGTTACTTTTTATGGACTTTGCAACATTTTTACAGACCCTTTTTGTGTTCGCGATATTTTTTAAAATCAAATCTTGTTTGTAATTTTATGTTTCTGGTACCAAATTAACCGGGTAGGGAAGACCTTGGTTACTAAAAAAGATACTAAAATTCTGTCCACCAGTTTTATTTTTATATGACTTTATATACCATGATCCAAAACTTTTTTTACCGAGTATATGTTAAATTTACTTATTTTTTAATTTTTCTTTTGTTCTTTATTCATTGGAAATAAATTCTAAACTTTACTTTAACTTTCTTTCCTATAATGACTGAGTACATGTACAAGTATTGAAATGAGTCTGATGACTAAAATAAATGTATTGCTTCTTTTTAGACCATATTTTCTGAAAGTTGTCTTTCATTCCAACCTTGAATTAAAACATTTTAAAACAATAAACAGTATACAATGTATAGAATACAATAAAAGAGAGAGAGAGAGAGAGAGAGAGAGAGGAGATCTTACATGAGTACTCATTCATTATTGAATTTATTAAACGAGTTGGCAAAATGATATAATGCGAGTCTCTTGCCGAGCATTATATCATTTCTGCTAACGAGTTTAATAAATTCAGTAATGAATGAGAACAAATGTTTGATTATATTTATTAACATAACTCACATGTCGACTTTAATTGCATTTTGCCTGTCGATTTAACACGCGAAACCGACATAAACCGTGGGAATTGGATCAGGGTCATTATCGATTTATTTGAAGCGCATACTACGTTTATTTGAATAATTATATAACTAGTGGTATATCGAAAATATAGAATGGTGTTATTCCACTCCCACACCGTATGTTATGTGATAAATATATAATTTTATATATATATGTTGCGGTATATGTTTGTTATAGTATATTACATATTGTTTTATATGTAGTTGTGCGTTTGAGGTTAAACGCCAGTGACCGTTATAGAGGATCCTGAGTTAAAAATCCAAATGTTTGATAAATTATCATTAAACATTATAAGGTTAGAAAGGTATACTAGTAGATTAAAGTGCAAGAGATAAAGCAAGGCTGTTGTAGCTGGAATGGTTACCATTTTAATGCAAATTTAGCCCATATATAAGTTGTTTAGCATTAATTTTGAACCAAAGCACGACCTGTTGAGAAATACTCTCCATTCTGTCCATCCGAAAGAAAAGAGATGAATACTTATGACATTCAAACTTCATATAATAATAATAATTTAAAACATGGGTAATGTCTATCTGTAATCATGTTAAAAGTTTCAATTAGGGAAGGATCCGTAGAACTTCAGTATTTAAAAAAAGCGTTGAAAAGTTTGAAAAGTTTTATTTTCAAAATGCTATTAGACCAGACTGGCCCATGAACATAAAGCCACACGACTATTGATCAACACATACATTCATTAACATGCAAATAATGAAATCCCACAAGGACATGTACATTTTATGACATATTATTCGCAACAATATTAGATAATATTTCTGTTTGGGAGAATCACGAGGTAACTTATATTATAATTAGATTAGCAAACATCACCACACAAACGAAAACGATTTAAAAAACAACCAACATGTAGTTGTGCATACGCATAGTCTAAGAACAATCTATTTACTTGTGAGAAAGAGAATTTAAATTAATTATTATATGATAATTCATTACGTAATTTAAATGCTTTGAGTGTGAACAATCCAAAATTAAAGACTTTCATTTTGTTCAACAACTGCGTGACAATAATATGGTGTCGAGTTTTAAATGATGCACTGCTAATGAAAACACATCGTGTTATTTCCGATTTTTTTCGTCGGGCGACTTCACGAAGGTGTATTTGTTTACCCTTTCTGTGACGTTAAAATGTAGTTATTAGTAATCCTTTTTTATGATACTTCACACAATTATTTCTTTCGTTATCCCGTTATGGGATATACTTAATATTTGATCAAATCACAACAAATATATGTTATCTTGAAATCATCGTATTTTAATTGACTTCTGCTTTATATTTAATCAGTAATCTAATCTGATATCTGAAGATAAAATACGATAAGAACACTTGATATATCGTTAGCATCTCTTTGTCTCCAAAAGTGAAAGGTTAAGTATTAGGGATTAATCAATTTTAAAACTTTTAACATACAAATATTTGCTAAATATATAGTTACTAATAAAAGTTTCAAAAGGCACTTCGAATATGTTTATCGACTTTAAAAGCTTAAAATAATGCGAGTTTAATGGTGATGTATTACAATTAACGTGTTTTATTTATTTATGGAGTTCCATTGGATTTTAAATAATTAAAGAAGTCGGGTATGTTATTCAGATATTTTTCTTTACGAATATTACTATTATGTTAGTTGACATTTGATCCTATTACAGTAGGAACGCTAGCCTCAGGGCGTAGGAATATATATCAAACGCGGCCACGTGATGCAATCGATAACAACATGACATTATCGGCGAAATTGACACTGATCATATTTATACACTTCTTATTTATAAACTTTGATTATGACAAAACACAATCATGGATCGTTGTTGAAGTATTTATATTCACAAACTACATTGTTCGAACATAATACACTTAGTGTAATTCCCGTTTCTACTGTGCATTTCAGTGACCCAATGCGTCGAATATAAATTTATTACTTTCTATATGTTTTCAAACCTGACATGATTGAAAATAATGAAAACGGACGCTCCTGAATCTGTTTGCAATCCTCGCGTAGCCATCTTCTACGCTTTATAAAGTCCTACAATTCATTTTGACCCCCACTGTTTACATGTAGTTTTATTGACAGCCAAAAACCAAAATGGCGACAGCGGAACATTCAATTTGTCTAGGGTAGTGTGACTTAAAAAAAGCAGTTGACCAATAGTGGTGTAAATAATAAAATATAAACGCAGTATACTATTTACCTAACTTTTTTGCTGGATATAATGCTTTTCATTCCAAAATACAAGATAATATAATCGATTGCTGGAGGTGCTGAACATTGAACAACAACGCCACCCTGCATTTACTTGTGTCTACAAACAGAGATGCGCAGACGACAGTTTCTAAAAATAATGCCAGCATGTTGTTTTAATTTTTACAATGTAAACAAAGGGGTCAAAATGAATTTCAGGCTTTGTGAAGCAAAACGGATGGCTATGGCAAGATTGTAATCAGATCCAGGAGCGTCTATTTTAATTCTATCTAACCATATCAGGTATGAAAAAATATAGCAAGTAATAAGAAATAATCTCATATTCATATTTGACGTCCAGGCACCCTGAAATGCACAGTAGTTAAATGTGTTTTGTAGAGGCACGAAGTCATTTTTGTACTTTTTTCCGGAAATTAACTAACAGGACTGTCCGACTCCATGACGGCAACATTCATATACATTTAGAAACACGACTGGGTACACAAAACATAAATAAGTTCATTATGTCAAAATATACATTTAAAATGTATGTGTCTATGTATTTCAGACTAAATTTCTGATCTGTACATGCTTTGGTTTTATGTCAAAGTGCCCAACTTATTTTAACAAATGCATTTGCAACGTTACTTCGGGTAACGAAATCATGATGGCGACAAGATAGGTTGCAGAGTTAATTTTCGGAATCGGAAAAAAAGAGCGATAAACTAATCTAAGTTTAAGAGGCAGACTTATATTCTTTTAAATATTCATTTAAAACTAAGGGGGCGACTCGAGTTTTAAAGAAAGCAAGAATGGCGTATGTCCCTTTAACCAAGTAAATACATGCTATTGTCAGTAACAAACACTATATAGTGTATTATGTGAAACACTGTACGCGTGAATCCAAAAAGTGCGGGTCTGTTATCTTTATTTAAATATTGAAATGTTTGTAATTATTGGACATATACAGTTTTTAAAACCTAAATATGTTACATAGTTTGTTTTTATCCCAAAAAAATTATGGTTGCATATGTCCTAAATCGTAGTCATAATATATTGACAGTACTACTGAATATACATGTACGGTGTGTTACGATCTGCAATCTGATTGGTTCCTACCATTATGAATATTATCGGCCTCCTGACTAAATATATGTACAATGCTTGTGACACTTAATGGTTAAAACACAACCAACCAAACCACAGGTGCTAGTATCGGTGTTGAGTACGATCACAATATAAAAACAAAACATTTTTTGAAAAAAATACATATCGATGATAAATACTATATTCAGAGAATAAATGTTTGTTTCAGCAGTTGACAACTACTATATTCTGCGAATATTGCTTCAATGAAAATTTGAATCAGTCATTTGTCATCAAATAACGTGTTTTGTTTGTTTTAAAACACTTTTAATTCATGATTGTTTTGTTTTTTAATTGGATGATCGGAATATATTACTTGCACAATGTTGAATCCAGTAAAATCCAGTAAAATGATACTATCGGTGAATCAAACCACTTATTTTACAAGAAATATACATATATTGTACCACAATAGCCTATATACACACTATGCATCGTGTAATACCGGAGGATATACACAGCATATGTTAGTTATTGTGATTGTGGTACAAATACAATAGAGCAGGAGTCTTGCACTCCCCGTACACGTGCAAAACTCATGCTCTATCCTTTACTTGTACCATAGCATTAATGGTTTTCCTTTGTTCTTGCTTATGATATAATTTTCATAAACCTGAAGGTCTGAGCCTAATTAAACTGTGTTATAAATGCCAGCATATTTCAGCCGTACTATATTTCAGCCGTGCTATAAAAGACAGATTCGGCAGTTATACCATGACCTACTCAATTTTACGCGCGCGCAATTGACATTTACACACAACCTGTCAATCAAAACGACTAAACCATTACCAAAACAGCACTCTTTGACACTGACATTTCCCAATAATATACAAAGGCGATTGGCTGCAATAATCAAAACATGGGTCATGCTAATGCCGCGTGATAATGCTATTTCTTGATTGGATAGAGCTGTTATTTTTACTGAAAACTGCAACGGCCTAAAGCTTCTTGCACATGCGTAGTTAGATAAATGGCTCTGGTACAAAATATTTATAGTATATTTTTCTCGTATGCGATTTAGAGATTAGATCATGGCGGGGATTTCTTTATTTACACTGTCCTGTTTTAATGGGATGACAGTAGAGTAAGTGTGAGGTTTGGTGCACCCTAGAACCGGTTTAAACCCCCAGTGGCCTACTTTGCCACTGACCGTTCCAAGGCGGTAGCCCTATTGTCAACCCTTTTTGTGTTTGTGATGTCGTTTGCATTCATTATTGCTTTTGCCTTCTTGTTTGTCTGTTTGCGTGTTTGTTTCTGTGTTTTGTGGTTTACTGTCCTCCTTGAATGCTGCTTTCCCTGTCCGATCTTTTTTTATTTCTTCTTATACTACACTCTCGGGTCTGCGACCCTCGAGAAGCAGTATAAATCGCATATACTCGAAAAGTAGTAATTATTACATATACCATTAATATTATAACATGTGTACTATTTTGTACCACAGCTCTAATTGTTTTCCTTTGTTCCTGCTTATGATATAATGATATAATTTTCATAAACCTGACGGACTGAGCCTAACCCGTGCTATAAATGCCCGTATATTTCAGCCGTGCTATAAATGACAGATTCGGCGGTTATATCATGGCCTACTCAATTTTACACTTGCGTAGTTGTAATGTTTACACAACCTGTCAATCTATATGTCAAAACATGTGTATCATATTTTTCTCGTATGTGATTTATACTGCACTCTCGGGCCTGCGGCCCTCGAAAAGCAATATAAATCGCATATACTCGAAAAGTTATGCTATAAATGTTGCATAAACCAGCATCAACAATAATCGACTCGAGTTTTTTCGAAGAAAAACAGATGTCTAGCCGCACTGCTCAACCGTGTTAAAAATGTTTGATATGGATAGGGTACGTTTTTGTCAGCAGAGACCTTGACCTTTGCCTTCAAAATAAATAGGGATTATCATCTCACAGGCAGTAGAAGTATGACGTTTTATAAGATTATCTTTAGAGAAAGTAAAAAGAGATGCGCGGACAAGATTTTTCTTGATCAGGTCCCGGTGATATTGATAAGGAGTTACACTGCGGCCAAGGTATTTCATGATCGTTTCAGGGTGACATTGACCTTTGACCCACTAACCTCAAAATCATCCAAAGTTGTAATCGTCTTATTAAAGGCAGTCAATCCATGAAGTTTCAAGCGATTTGCTCCAGGAAAAGGGAAATTACAATGCGGTCAATGCATTTCATTATCTGTTCAGTGACCTTGACCTTCGATCTGCTCAAAATCAAAAGGATCATCCTCTCACCACAGGCAACCAGTCTATGTATTAAGTTTTATGAGATTTGCTGTAGTGGACTTACAGTGTGGACAATATTTCCATTATCATGTTACGATGACCATGACTTGTGACATAATCAACTCAAATCAAAAGGCATCATTCTCTCGCCAAATGCAGTCAACCCAGGAACCCTGCTTTACGCTTAGGATCGATTATATTCCTATGGTTCTTTAACGTGTTTGGAAGATAGACTCTGATACACAGGATCACCCAGTTTACGTTTCCATTCGACGGACGAGGCTAGTATGTCTTGCAGATCGAAGTAATCCAATAGCGCCAGTAAGACTTGAATCCCAGTTCTGTTCACTGGATTCAAAGCCGAGTGTGATATCCACTGGACGACCACGGCCTTGACAAAAACTGAGTAAATGTATCATACGATTATATAATATTAACCTGACAATGACATGACTACACACTTAATGTGGCACACAACAATTGTAATGTATTTTCACCCAACAGTAACGGAATAATCTATTCATGCCATTCTAGGGAAAGTTAAATGTGAAAGAGGCATCACTGTTCTATAAACCATTTATTTACTAAAAGGGAAATAGTTATTTACTAAAGGGAAAATAAAGAACAACTCTTAGCAAAAATCTAAAATCGTTAAATTTTACAAGTTTTGTTCTTATTTTACTTTTAATTAATCACTTAATAAGGTCATTTTACATCGGAAGAAAATATTAATATACAATTATTTATTTTCTCTCTTAAAAATTGGCGATGCTTCTAGTTCTGGAAAAAAATACGATTAAATAGGAGAGTTGGGAAAACACTTTTGTAGATGCTTGGTTTGTTCTGATCAGTGAAATATATAAAACAACCCCAAGATTGGACATTTTCACTATGTTTCTTTAGTAAATGGAAGACCCATCCCATAGATACTATATTTCAGAATTAGCACATACTCATATTGTAACTTGTTGATTGCAAAGGGGCACACGATAATTTTGAAATATTTATCAAGCATTAATCACCATTTATTAACCTGGTATCATTTTATTTTAAATATAGATATAAAAATCGAACAAGAAAAATAGCATTCAAGGAAGACAATCAACCACAAACACACACAGAAACAAAGAACAACTATATATATAAATGAATAAAAGGCAAAATAAGGCATCACAAACACAAATGGGTTGACAATACGGCTACCGCCTTGGAACGGTCAGTGGTAAAAAAGGCCGCTGGGGGTTTAAACCAGATTCTAGGGTGCACCAAACCTCACAATTACCCTACTGTTATCTCAATAAAACTGGACATTGTAAATAAAGAAATCTCCGCCATGAACTATTAAACCTGTTTGCATTAAATGAAATAAAAGTGTCAGTTTTCAGTTTTTCTTCGTTATTCTATCAAATACTTAACTATGTTATAGGTGCACTATTATCAACATTAAGTATTGTGTAAAACAAGTTCTTCTGAACTATTCTAATAAATAATATTAATGATGGCACAAATAAAAAAATTCTAGAAAAACTGACCAGACTCCAGAAGTTTTAAACAAATAAAGACTGCCGTGTGTCCATTTAACACAACTTTTTTTACATGTATTCAGTACATGTAGTTTACACGAGCTCATACATAATCACTCTGCATTAACACTGAAAACATTTTACTCTAACTTTGAACAGCACCTTGAAGCATAACGTGGTAATACAAGCTACTAAAAAGTGCGGTGGCAGATTTTTATCACACCACAAACAATTTTTAAAAGGGCTCCAATCAAGTTCACGGTTCACATTTGGCACCTCTCGGAAAAACAACATCAATCCAATGTCTATCCAATGTCGGTTGAAACGTTTCCAAACAAAATAACCAAACAACAAATGTGAAACAACAGTATCAATTAATGAAAGACTCTGAATGCACACATGTTTTCCCCGAATCAATGATATCATACACATACCATATATGGATTGTTTCTACAATTTTCTTTTCCTTCATACATCAAACAGACATATTTTTGTTATACATAATGTAACATATTCAAAAAAGATGAACTATATTGAATAAACATGAATAATATTTACTACTTACTTACTATTTGTTTAAGTCAACAAAGAATATATGTCCTGGAAAATTATCTTCGTTTAAATACGCGACTACTTCAAATAGTGTTCTTATATTCTTTCCTAAGTATCTTCTCTTGAAAACAATTACAGTAACAACAAAAGGGATCCATTGGAAGCAACAAACACAATTATTGTTCAGTGCGCTTGTTTCAGCCAAAACAATACATGGTCCCGCCTTAATTCAAGTAAGCGATGGGAACGCTTATATTTGCAGGTTTTATAACGCATATTTGGACAATAAAACAGGTTTAAAAACATTGTTTACTGGGAAAATTGCGATAACATGTTTAAAATATCTATTAAATGTTTTGATTTTACAATATGCAAACTTTTGTAACTGAACTTAAAAGGTTTATTGCATACCCCAGCCAACCTCGTTTTCGCTTCTTGGAGAAGGGGATGGATGGGGAATGAAAGTTAATACTCGGCCCACGTAATTTTTGTTTGCAGCAGCTTGAGCAATATAAATAATACGTACATCGATTATATATCATTAGAACTGGTGTTTTAAGTGGTAAATAAAAATACGTTAGTTAAAAATGTCAGTTGAGAAAAACATATTTTACAGCCCAAATGATTTTTTGATGGTGCTTTTCCCATGTAAATTCCTTGTTGGTGGGACGCAGAAACATTGAGAAATGTCAAATAACTTCAGTAAGCCTTCATACTTTGATATTAAACTTTCTGGTTGTCTTAATTTACGAATATCCAACAATAAAACCCATTTTTTTAATAAATTTTAAAAAAAGACAATTGTTCATGCGGCAGAATTTGGCATTGAAAACGCCCAATCAAAAACTGCTTTCGCGCATGAAATCTTTATTTTTCAACAGATTTTGAAAAGTAATGTATTTTTATTTACCACTAAAAATGATGGCTGTTTCACTGATATTCAACTTATTTAGGTACTAGATGATTTTTATTTAAAAAGTCCAAACAAATTGGCTGAAACAAGCGCCCCAAACAATAGGAAAGTAAATTAGCCGAATCGGGTTTATTGAGTACGTGCAGGTAATTGGTTTATTTGCGAACCGGGGAAGTATGTCAGGAAGGAGAAAAACACTATCTAGCAAGGAGCCTTATTTATCACATAACGTCCCTTGTTAGCAGTGTCGAACACTTTCATATTCTATTGTATGTACATATGTGTAATACAACCTGGAACGATTTTGATTGGTTGAGCATGACATACATGAAATGTGTAATAATACGCATATTTTGTTATCAGAAATGTATTATATTTTATTTATTATGAATTCATCAGGATCTTATTCATGAACTTATTATTTAAAACAACAACTTATAATACATAATTAAGGTTATACAAATCAGCTGGTATTTTATGTTTACAAGTCGGCGTAAAATGTCCTGTGTAAAGATTTAATACTTGAAGGACCTCACATAACGTTTTGGCGTCAAAGGACGTGATTTTATGTTGCTAACTGCTAAATATAGGCTGAGCTTAGACCCGCCTTTTGTTGTGTACAATTCAGTGCAGAAGTGAACGTTCAGAGAGGTCAGCACATATTAGTATGCAAAATGCATTTTCAGCAAGGATAAATCATGTGTTCACTAATCCCCATCAGCAAGGATCACTGAATTGAAAAAAAATAAAATTTGAAAATGTAACCTTTAAAATGCATGTCAATATTCAATTATTATAGCTGGCATAAACGGCAGTTATTGGAGAGCACTGTAATAACAACACATCAAAATATTTTTTAAACTTTAATAGATTTGGCAAATATTGGGCGTGGCATGGATTGAAAAACAAGCCCCAAGCATGGGGTTTAACAACTGGGCTGCAGGTAAGCACAAAAGTCCATTATGGCAAGCCCTTACAGTAGAAAGCATTAAGCAATAAAGCAGATTGAATATTACACTATTAAGGACATAAATACATGTGCACCAAATTAAATGTTCATAATGAAAGCAACTTTTCTGATAAGCATTTAAGCAAGTGTTGAAAGCACGGTTGATATTCAAGCATAATTACAAGTGCACCGAATTCAATCAATTCAAATGTGTTTTATCAATTCGTACGGACAGCAAATTTGTATATAATTTATGTTTAGATTACAATTCAGTCTCTGGGTATACAGGAGCTGAATAAATTTAAACTGAAACTTATATGTCCTTCCTTTCACACCTTCGCTGCCCGCCATTCAGTCTCTGGGTATACAGGAGCTGAATAAATTTAAACTGAAACTTATATGTCCTTCCTTTCACAAAACTTCCAGCAAGCATGTAAATGTTCTTAATATCCATGCCACACCAATAATGGTTGACTACGTAAGTGGATCCAGAGGAAGACATCAACTGAAAATATATAACTCAGAGAAAGCAACATGATCTTGCAACATAAAATACTATCGTTTGAATATAAGTATTGACAAATAATGAAGTTTCTTTAATGAACTTATCGTACTTATACAACTTCATAACACTATTATCGATTGCAATCAATGATCCTGTGGGCTGGGAGGGAGGGAATTTAAATTGTTAACATAAGCTAAAGAACAGTACCTCGACTCGATGTGAATCCAACATGACGGTGTAGATCTACGAACACTGCCCCGTGAAATTTTCTCCCTAAGTTCAAAACGCTAATTTTGTGTCATCCAATAACCGTTGACTATAACAGATATTATAGTCAGTATTATTGGAGAGCACTGTAATAACAACACATCAAAATATTTTTTAAACTTTAATAGATTTGGCAAATATTGGGCGTGGCATGGATTGAAAAACAAGCCCCAAGCATGGGGTTTAACAACTGGGCTGCCGGTAAGAACAAAAGTCCATTATGGCAAGCCCTTACAGTAGAAAGCATTAAGCAATAAAGCAGATTGAATATTACACTATTAAGGACATAAATACATGTGCACCAAATTAAATGTTCATTATGAAAGCAACTTTTCTGATAAGCATTTAAGCAAGTGTTGAAAGCACGGTTGATATTCAAGCATAATTACAAGTGCACCGAATTCAATTAATTCAAATGTTTTTTATCAATTCGTACGGACAGCAAATTTGTATATAATTTATGTTTAGATTACAATTCAGTCTCTGGGTATACAGGAGCTGAATAAATTTAAACTGAAACTTATATGTCCTTCCTTTCACACCTTCGCTGCCCGCCATATGGATGGGCGCCCGGACACTCCAAGTCATAGAGTAGAGTGTCCAGGCGCCCATCCACCGCCAAAAATAGGGGAAACATTTTTTGGCAGCAGCGAAGAGTGTGTATCAAAAACAAAATATCCGAATGCCACGCCCAAAACAGAAACGGTGCCAAAAAAATATATATATATTTTCTCATCACTGCCTACTTTAAATGAAACATTAAAATCCAGCCGCTAACTGGTTAAGAAACAAGTTGTTCCCCACATTTGATAAATGAACACCATCCTGTTCAAGACAGGTATCATCAGCCGGAACGTTTGGGTATGCTAACTGGTTTAAGAAACAAAGTGTTCCCCACAGTTAATTATGAACACCATCCTGTTCAAGACAGGTATCATCAGCCTGAATGTCTGGGTGTAGCAAATAAAGGCCCCCAATATATATTATCGCCTTAGCAGCGTAACTGTTTAGCCGCTTTCTGGCCCTTGTCCTTGCTAAAGGATTGATAGAATAACGCCATGAAAGCCGAGGAAGTATTTAGGAACAAACAATGACCACATCTAAAAACCGTTAATGGGTATTTCCTTCAATCATTTCTCCACGACAACATGAGTTGATGCATCAGACATTGGCAAATTAAATAAATGTCAGTAAATTATCAAGTATGTAAAGGTTGGAGGATGATTTAACTGTAATATGTGTCTCGAAAAACAAACTGACTGTTAAACGTGCCTGAATTAGCATCAGGAATATCGATCTTAAGCGGTTAAATAATATGAAGAGTAACATATACATGATACTCAGTTGCCGACTTAGAACTCTGAATGATTTCTGATAAAGCATGTATCTTCCCTACTGTTTCGCGTGCCATGGTTATTTTCATTTCAGACAGCAAACAACTGATATACATTTGTTTGTGTACAATATGCACATTTTCTTAAGTGTATTAACTTTTTTCTCCTGGATAATCAAGTTTATTTCTATTGTAAACATGACTTTAACTGCATTTTTACCTTTGACCAACGATCGATTTTAGACTTGTGTAAACAATCATCATCATCAAGCGCCGAAGTAATTGATGAACAGTAAGTCAATCAATAGGTACATGAACTACAACTATCTAAAGGCTTAACCATCTAACACTCCGACAACAATACACGAAGAACATGTATCCTTTTCAAGTGAACTAGCCCGCATTAAAAAGGTTAGCCACACAACTGTGTAAACTCCCTGTATCTAATACATAAAGATGTCATCGTGATGCTGACAATTGGAATGACATTTGTCTCATTTATCATCTTCTTGTATGACAACCTAAGTTGAAGTTGGTGACTTGGAGGAAATGTGTTATTATAGTACAATTTGCAACCTGCCCAGGATCTATTGTGCATATACCTTTTGGACGCCATGTTGTTTATATAACTTTGACTATGACTATTGACTAAAAACCCCAGAGCTACACACACACACACACAAGCACAAACTGCATTGTGGAACCCTGCAGAGAAGTTGTTATTTTGAATAGACACAGCACAGAAGTGGTTTTATAATTTAGTGACCATGCACATAACTGGTTTAAAGTGCGGTGTATTGACTAGGGACAAGCCGAAAAGGAACAGATAACAATTTCAATGAACCCCTGGCTAAAAATACCTAGTGCAGGATAAATAAAACATCAAACTGGTACAGGATATTTGAAACCTCATCGATCTAAAGGATTGGCCCAACAATAAACCAATGATCAAATGGAATAGCCTTAAAATGAGGCATTATCCATTATGCATTTGCCATGTCTTGAATATGTCCACCACTGATGAAGCACTGATAAGGCACTGTCGATGCATTAAATATGAATGTATTAAACATTGTAGGGATATATTTCCAAACTCTACACGACAAAGTTTCGAAATTCACAAAGCTGCTATGAGTAAGAAGTAAAAAGTGGAACTTTACATACAATACCAACACTGGAGGACTATATGACCTGTTCCACACATTGCATCCGATACCGACATAAAAAATTTTGACTGGTGTTAAGTCAACTTGATGGTTACACGAACTGAAAAATAAGGCAAAATGTCCTAAAGATTGAAACAAAATAAGCCTTGAAAGATGTGATAGAGATCCAATTAAAAGTAGGCAGCATCAGCAACAGCGTCAGTATAAAACAACAGCCACTGTAATGAAAACATTATTGTACGCAAACTGAATAAATGTCAAGTTGATCGCTAGACGATAAGCATGGAATGTTTTATAAACAGTTAATTGAGGCATGAATAATTTTTAACTGTTAAACAGTATTAATTCAAATTAAAATAATGCCATATCCGACACAATACTTCCGCACCATCTTAGACGCACGCTCGGACGGTATGACGTCACCTACCGCTCTGGGTCATGAATATTCATTGCCTCCATTGGCAGACCAACAACTTACAGCCAACAGCAGCAAGGTAAAATTAGGTGAAATGAACAACTGGTGAGACGTACTTATCAGCAGTAAGAAAACATATTACCTAAACACTCCAATTACATGGTTAGCATTATAAAACACAATTACACGAACAGCCTTGGAGTTAAATAATAGCAGCAGAAGCTTAAACAACGCTGATTACAAACAGGATAATGATCACTTGGAGACCGTTTTAAACGTCCTAGTTTTTAAACTTTCTACTGTGAACTGTTTGCAGTAACAATGTGTAACAAAAAGGAAAGGTGTGAAACAATCTACAGCCATACATCACTTACCCACATCTCCAATGAAAATGCAATTTGCATTTGCAGACGCCTGGTGTAAAATATGATATTTGGAGAGGTTTGCATTATACAACAGCAGGAAGTGGTGTAAAAAATTATACCATAATAACAAAACATATCTAGCCAATTATTTATGTGTTTTTTTTTCTTCTTTTTTTATTGTTTTTTATTTTTTAATGATATTATAAGTATTATATATGTCCCAACTGACTAACCCACTGACTTTAAACCCATAATAAAGTGTATAAAAACGAGTCCTGTTTCCGTAGGCATCTGTAACATCTGTTCCTCTAGCTGCCTAACATCTTTGTACGGCCTGTACGACCTCTGCTGCAATCAAACGAGCCACCCAACGATCTGTGACATAACTGACTTGCTGAACGATATGTCTTTAAACCCGGAGACAGTACATGCAACCGCTGACTTTTCCCGGCAGAGCTGGCTCGCACCATCGAACTTGCTCGCTTTCCACGACGCATTATCCAGTGTGAATATGAAAACAAAATCAACGTACATTGTATAAACTGAGAAAATAAAATCCTATTCAAAATATTAATACCAACTACTGGAATAATTTTTGTTTATTTATTTATTTATTTTTCTTTTATTTTTTTTTTATTTTTTTTTTATTTATTTATTTATTTTTTTATTTTTATATATTTATAATTATTACGATTATTATTATATATATATATATATATTCATCATTGTTATTAGCCCATTATCATTATAAAATATTTTCAGTTAGAAAGCAGGGGCGAATCCAGGATTTCAGCTTAGTGGGGGCGTAAGATTTTGGTAAATTTTCGGGTATGTCTATAGCCTTATAAAACGGATGCGATAGTGCATTGCTAGGGTAAAACAGTCCGTTTTCAAACAAAAGGATTTAACAATGTGTTAATTAAACAACTCATTAGCCATTATGCGTTGAGCGAGCGAAGCGAGAGAGATCTTTTTTTTTTTTTTTATTATTTATTTTTTACTGAGGGCGTGCAACGAAATTGTTTGATATTTTATCTGCAGTAACATGGACATACATGTATGAACAAAAAAGGGGCGTTCTCAAACAAAAGGATTTAACAGTGTGTTAATTAAACCACTCATTAGCCATTATGCGTCGAGCGAGCGAAGCGAGCAAGAACATTTTTTACACTGAGGGCGTGCATCGTAATTGTTTGATATTTTATCTACAGTAACATGGACATACATCCTTTGATATTTTATCTACAGTAACATGGACATACATGTATGATCCGGATTTTTTAGGGGGCGCGCACCAGGGCACCAGGGTGGTGCGCGCCCCCACCCCCGGTATCCGCTAGTGGAATGTACCAAACCGCATTATTCTTGAAACACACTCAAATACCACTCATTGTTCTATCAACTACTGACCCAGTTAACTTGAACATAAATGCAGTATAGGCTGTAGCCAGTACGCAAAATGTTGCTGGTAGATAATAGTTGCATTATTACACTTTAAACCAGCGACAGGCTCTGCAGTGAAGTAAAGGGACATTCCACTTTGGAATTGAGGGTCGCAGGTGGAGTAGTTTCGCCCAAAACCTCGCTTAAAACGAACGCTTTAAAAAACAAACAAGGCAAAAAACGAAGTTATCAACGTTTAGACTCTATTTAAATTCGTCAGTGTCGACGCCACACATAAACCACGCAATATTAAGAGTAATATTAATCAACGTTTACCTATTCCCTGGCATGACGTCATTCATAAACCACGCAGCATATTTAGGGCAAAACTAATCGCGTGGGAAACCCCACATTTCGGGAATATTAATTAAATAATATACGAGAACGTTGTTATTTATTTACAGTTATATCAATTAGCAAAGGAATCGCACATAATAGAAACAAATAAAGAGACGAAATAAAGCTTACGTTAATTGAAAGAAAAATTGTTCTGACTAGAATCAAAATGGCCGACCTAGTAAGGTGAAATAGGAGACTATATTTACATCGACCAACAACGTATATACTGTATGACTAAAATAAAAACGAATACAACCTAATCGAAGATAAAATCATGAGCAACAGGAATATGACAAAAAGAATTGATAGATCATGCGAGTATGATTTCAATGAATTTAAATTGTTAACATAAGCTAAAGAACAGTACCTCGACTCGATGTGAATCCAACATGACGGTGTAGATCTACGAACACTGCCCCGTGAAATTTTCTCCCTAAGTTCAAAACGCTAATTTTGTGTCATCCAATAACCGTTGACTATAACAGATATTATAGTCAGTATTATTGTAGTTATGCCTTTTTGGACTGATTTGCTTAATTGAAATGTGAAAAAAGTAACATGTGTATGCGGCTACTGTATATCACTGGTCGTGGGCACTTTTCGAGCCTTTTTTCAGACCTTCCAGTTTAGATTTTGTCGCGAGAGCTTACTTTGTTTGCAAAATAGAGTGACATTAAAACCTACATGAATTAACATGAAGTCTTGCATGAATTAAGATGAATTTACATGAACTTATACATGAAATTACATGGACTCCTGCATGAATTTACAAGAACTTCGTTTATGGTTTGAGATTGTCCTTGCTATTACGAGAAATGTGTCATAATCTCGTAAAAACACCTTTTCTGTGATCTCGCGTTAACACATATTATGTTTTGCGTGATCATGTTGTATTCAGTGAGAAATTGATTACCATATTGAATCGAAATCTATGTTTTGCTCGTGAGTTACCCCTGATTTTATGGCTTAGCGAAATAACCTGAACCGATGAATTATTTAGATAATAGCACTCATCTTTTTTAATCAGAATGTGTCTCTTACAGTGGGGTCTTGCCTGCTCTTGGGTGTAGAAATGCTTTATTTAACTGACATTTGTATTATATACAGCAGTTGCGACTCAGTTTTTGTCACTTATTATCATTTTATTTATACATCTTACCATGAACTGAAGTTTAATTATACTCAATAGTAGTTTTTTCATCATGTGGGAGTGGTGCGGGTGAGGGGTAGGGTAGGAAGGGGAGAGGGTAACTCATTGAGTGAGATATGATGGGCATTTAGTGCATTATGATGACACAAAGAATAAAAAACATCTCGGTTAAATATTCAGAGATAAATATTTTCTTTTAATTGACCGAATCGTGATATTTTGAATATGTTTTCGCTTTGGACCGAATAATGGCGATAAACTGGAACATACAGTAAAACAAAACAATTGTGTACAATACAAACATTTTATTTTCTATGGTTTCGTGTCAATGGATACTTAATGTAAAAACAAGGCAGACTGTTCATGGCGTTCAGTATAAAGTTGTGAACTGCTAAATATAGCCTGAGCGAAGCACCGCCTTTTATTGTGTATGATTCAGTGCAGAAGTGAAAGTTCGCAGAGGTCAGCACATAATAATTTAAAATATACGAAGTGCATTTTCAGGAAGGATAAACCATGTTTACAATAATCCCCATCAGCAAGGAACACTGTATTGAAAATTGTTTTTGAAAATTTAGTGCGGATTCCGTACTGTTTGCAAACAGAGACATGTAAACCTTTCGTGCGTTCAAGGTATCAGCTGACAGGTCATACAGGTGGGCTATGGAAAGTATTTAGATTTTTGCAACCTTTATGACGTTAAGGCCCTAAATTTTGTCTGACATCGTGGCAGTTTTAATTATATTTTACACTTTTGACTATAATTTTATGTGATAAAACGGATCATAAACTCGTCTCCATTCCAAATAAGATTTATGAAACTCGTTATGAATTAGTTTGAATTGTAACTCGCCAAAAGCATCGTTAAAATTAAAATAATTCATAACTCGTTTCGTAATAAATCTTAAATAAAATGGTGACTCGATTAAGATCCTATATTTATAAATATCCGATAGCGCACAAGCCAACACTGATGAGCGCAGTATGCTGGTACTTTAAAATCACTGAATCGCTTTTGACATATTTTAGTGGATACATACATGAAAATACTTACACAACTCAGTGGTACCAAGCTTTTCTTTCATCTCCCGAATTTCTGAAGCACAAAAAATACAAACAACAGTTTTATTAAACACATTGAATGAGTTATTACATGTTGTAGCATTTGTTTAAAGCTCATAAATGTGTTTATATTACATGTGATACATTATTACGTTAGCATATTGTTCATGAAACAGAATTGTTCAACCAGTCCTTCGCTTGGCAATACTAAAATAATTATAATCCAATTAATGAATGATGTTCCAACATTGAAATATGTTAAATATGGTTAAATAAAATCATAAATAAGAGCTCTATCAAATGTCAAATTATGTTTTGAAGTCAAGAAAGAATGAGTGTCCTGGAAAATTATCTTCGTTTAAATATTCGATAACTTCGAATACTGTTCTTATATTCTCTCCTATGTATCTCCTTTTGAACACAAAACAAAACTGTTTGGCTATTATCTATGAGTGTATATAAAAATAAACATTTCTGCGACAAGGAATATAACAATCGTTATTCTATGGAGATATGATCAATAAACTTTGAAAATTATAGAGGTCTGACGGATTTCCTGACCACTTTACAAAATTAATCAGGAAAATCGACAGAAGAGGTCAAGACCATTTAGTATTACAATGCACTCCATGCTTGGTGATTGACCCCTCTACAGTCAGTCAAGAGTGAGGTTTGGTAAACCATGGAACCTGATTAAATCCCACGACGTTATTTTTTCCACTGACAGTTCAAAGACGGTACCCCTATTGTCAGCCCGTTTGTGTTTATGATAGGAATACTTTGATTCCAATATTTCCCTGTAATTATTGTCTATTATGTATGGGTGTTCTTGGATGACTATTTTCTCTGAATGATACATTTTCTGTCAAATTTTATACATACTTTTAAATATACTAAATATTTAACTTATTTTACTTATTTCTGCAAAAAGTATTTAAATTCTAATAACCAATTATTCAGGCAGAATATTCAAAATGTAGCATGCATAATCTAGATTGCATACTTACAGAAAGTCAAATTAAGAATACAGGATTGCAGAATAGAATAATTCATTTTCCTAGTCAGCAGCCAGCAGTTTCATGGAGTATTTTGATTGGTAGGTTTAAGTCAAATGACATAATGTCGATATTATAGGGAATTATCTTTACCATCAAAAGCAAGCAAATGCAACGTTTCTTTCACAAAGTAAGTGAAGCAAATAAATATTTAAGGAATTTCAAATCATATCAAAGCATCTATAAGCATGACTGGTTCAAAAAAAATACTTCAATTTGACGGAGGAAATACCAAAACTCTCAAAATGACAGAGAAAGATAAAGAACGATTAATAATAATAAAAGTTCTAATACAACTTCTTATATATAAGTAAACGCATCAAACATATCAGTAAAGTAATAAAAGCCCTACATAAAAATCCTTAAAAGTTGTTTAAATTAATAATTCTTATTTCTGACCCAAAGTAAGTAAACTGTGGTAAATATAAATACAAAAGCATTTTAAGGTAAAACTGGCATAATATTGAATGTAATTGCGCTAAAAATTAGAAATGGATATATGCTTCATTTAAAAAAAAATACTGAAATATTTCAACAAAATGTATAATACATAATTAAACTCATTTTCTCTATGTATAGCATTAACCGGGTCTGTGCTGTTGTTCTGGATTAGCTTTTAGGCGATTTCTTTACTACTACATGTATTACTGGACCAACCACTTTCAAAAGTTCATAAAAGTAATGCAATTAAATATTTCACTTATAGAAGTTATACAATGCTGGCTTTAAAACAGCGCTCTTAATATATTTACAAAACAATATTGTTATAAAGTAAATCAAAACCGAGGTCATTAAATTATTGAGCAAATAATAGACAGATCTTTATTCTAACATCTGTCATGTTTATAAAAGCGAAGGATACATAGTTAATTCAAAATTCAAAATCTCCATTGTATACTTGATGCTGACCTAATTAGTATATTGCAGATGTGAGGTGGATATACACATTGCTTTAGCTTCTGTTAATAGCTCAAATACAAATGTCAATATTGATAATAAACTGTATTGACCGTCATTAAAATAAATTCGACAGTGATTCAAGAAAGTTCTACCTCGTTTTTGTGTTTCCCAAACATCGTCTGCATGAAATATGTCACTATGAATCGGTGTTTAATTCGCCTCTTATTGATATTATGGATAGCATATATGTTTTCAACGCTTTAAATGAAAAAGTGTCTAAACGTCTCACACCAAAATTAAACTTTCCATAGGCTCCCATTGTAATGTTTTTGTTCGTGGCATAGAGATAAACCAAATTTACAACATGTATGTATGCTTAAATTCTTCATTGATCCAATATCTGCAAGTTAAAACACAATTAACACATATTTACCAGATTGAAACGTTGTAAATTTCATGTGTGCGTCACATCTATCACAATTTAGCGTAATAATATGACAAAAATACAATTCCTCATGTGTAAAATGAGACAGAATTAGCTAGAAATCTCTTCCCACAATGCTGTAGATTTAGAACCTGGTAAGGATAATATCAATGTCTGCAGTGAAAAGTCCTGTGAAAAGAAGAACTTTTTTTTATCCACCTCTTTCATCTATAGGGCATGAGTTTAAACATATTTCTTTTATATCCATTGTGAAACAAATGCAACCTATATAAATCGTTCTCGATGGCTTCCTGGGTAAAACCAGTATTATGCAATGTGGATTAATTATCTTGCTCAAGGATAAATAACATGGCTATTTGAGGATCGACCCCACGATCTTTCGATCTGGAGTCCAAAGCTCTACCACTGGACCACGCACTCCACTAGGGCATGAGTATTTAAGGGAGATAATAGTGTTGTGAGTCCTGAACCACCTTGATGACCTTGATGACTTGAGAATCACTAAAACTGATTTTACCAACACTTGTCAAACAACAACAGTTTTTCCTTTTAAATTGACATGGTGCACACACCTAATCACTATCGTCGATACTTATTCCAGGATAAAACCATTTATTACATATCAGCAAAACCTCTCTCTTCCAAATCCAAATATTCATTAGCAAATAAGAAATATCAGTTCTAAGCCGGTACCATTTATTTTATAAACATATTATGTTTTTATCGTTATTTCCTATACTTTTAGCTTAGCTTTAATAATTGACTATTTCTTTTTTCGTTTTGTTTATCAATATGACCTATTTGTGTCAACGTACCAAAAACGTCCTTCCTCCATCCCTACCTAACCGTCCCACCCACCCACCCACCTCCCTCCCCCATTCCCTGCCTCCCCCCTCCCTGCCCACCCACCCACCCACCCAAACACACCCAGTCACCCACCTGTAGTGGTTTATGCATGGTCTTTGTTCAGTTTTACTAATGGAATTGATAATGTATTCATCGCTTTCAGCATGTAAATAAGACCATTCGAAAGTTTGGCGTATTAAAACATGTCAAACTAAAAATCACGGAAGTGTATCTTCTCCATATTCAAATAGCTGCGTCAGCCGATATACAGATATTGTAAGAATTACTTCAATACATGTATAATATCACGGAACTTGAAGTGAGAAACACATCTTGGAGAGAAGTTTAGGTTACACCAATATGTATCTAGCTCCTATCCCTTGTATCGAAAGCCTGTTTCCTAATAATGTTCGTAACAAATTTACCTTGATGTGTAAACTCCGGTGACGTTGACCATGCCCCTATACCATTGGGAGCATTATCCGAACGTGTTCCACCCTCAGGACGTATACCGCTAACATTCCACAATGGCTCCGACATTTTGTCGTAGTACCACCGTAAGGTACAAATATTGTCCTTATAATACGAGTATATGTATCAACTTCTCCTCAGGTTGACTATTAAACTTGCATGCGTATTGGTGTTATATGTCTCGCTCAGAGCTCAGTACTAATGGTGCAAAAGCATATTAATAGGATCGTATAACGTTTCAAGTATCTATGTCAACTGCATAGTTACATTTGAATAAGAATAGTCAGCCTTTGACTTAACAAGCTACAATTGTCGTCTATTTTTAAATCAGATGTAGTATTTGTCATTATGATTCAAATGGTTGCTGTTCGCAAAATCGTTACGTGGTTCATCTCTAAATATAAAACTAAACATGTTTGAACTCGAAATCAACATGGGTGTGAAACAGTGTACCTATATCTTGTACACATACATACTGAAAAGGGGATCCCTTGAAAGCAACAACCAAGAGAGAAAAGCAGCAGACTTGGTTTTATTGAGCCGGTTCATGAGAGGTTATTTAAGGTGCTAAACGTCCTCTTTAAAGCCGCAAAGATTCGATTTGATTATCCCAAAGGACTAGAAAGTAATAACACTAGTGATTTGTAGTCGAGGAGTAGTTTTACAGTCTCCACACAACACTTAAAGGTGAAATTTAGCGTGTTTTTTGAGCATATATTCTGAAATATATGTATATAATATACAATCTGTTCAAATATTACACTTATTGGTTGTCCCGTTTTCTCACAGTAGCCAATTTTATCTCATAGCGCACACGCTTGAGTTTCGCCCTTTTTGAAGACAGGTAAGTGTCACGTGATCCTGTGACGTCATTGGTACCAAACGATCAGCGGTGTCGCATTGAGTTGTATAGTATTGTCTATGTAGGATTAAGTTTTATGGTACGTGTTAAAAATGCCGTGTGCTGTAGCTGGGTGTCAAAGTGTGCATAAAAAAGGACAATCTAATAACATCAGTTTTTTTCGTTTTCCTAATCAGGTTAATGATAGATTAAGATTTGAATTGTGGGTGGACCGCTGTCGACGAAAATCGCCCGTCGCGTCAAAAAAATGGGAACCTTCGAAAGACGCGCGAGTTTGTAGTAAACACTTTGAGTTGGATTCGTGGGAAGTCCATCCTTTGGTTTCATTTTCATTGAATTTGAAGGACAGACGGCCATGCAGATTAAAAACAACAGCGATACCAACAATATTTTCCTACAAAAATGAGAAGTGCCTAACCCCGCCGTCTCCGAGCAAGTTTTTTTCGCCGATTCGACCGGCGTTGAGGAAGAAATTATTAAATGAGGTAAGATAGAAGTTTTTGTTCAGTTATCTTAGCAATTCCTCGGGTATGTGTATGATAAATTGTAGAAAGGTATATAGTCTTAACTCTGTACATCGTGATTGTTTAGCTGTTGAATTAGATGCATGCGTCTTACGTGAACGGCGCTAATATAATGTAGCCGTCTTTTTCAAAAGATCGCTAAAAAGGTTTAGCATATGAATGTAATGAATTCGGTGAAATAAACACTGTCGTTGTTTCAATACATATTTTGTAGTATTTTTATTTTTTTTTTGTTTTAAAATATACACCTTCTTCTGCCAATATTGTTATAGATTTATATAGAGTTATATATCGGTCTCTGGATTTGAAAATAATGACAAAATGTTTCATGGATGTCTATGAAAACGCAGAAAATTGATATTGTTACTAACTATTATATTAGTTCAGTAATGTTGTATGGCAAAACAACAACAATAACGGCTTTTACTTCATGCAGTAAGTAAAATAAGTGCTTTACAAGCATATATATACTTTATATTCTAAATAAAAAAATTGTTAGGTCTGTTTTTACGATCTCTACATGTACATAATACATTATGTCGTGCTCATAATACATTTGACTGTATTATTTAGATCATCTTCGTGCGCGATGACCTAACTAGCGGGTGAGCGTTTATTTATGCTCGCTGTATTGCACTAAGCATTTTAGCGAGCAGACCTAGGTTTAAAGTCTCATCCGAAGGACTGGTAAGGTAGGAAATACTTCATATTTCGATAATTAACCCAAATTCGGTCCTGGCTGGGATTGAACGCGCGATCCCTGGGTTACTAAGCCGCAATGCTAACCATTACACCACGGCGATACCCTCGATGAACTAACTAGTTTCTCACGCATCATATATCCGTCTTGTGCAATACGCGGCTCGCCGCGGCGGTATTGCACCGCTCACGGAATTGCAATATACAGGAAATGTAGGCATATCATAAAACTACGTTTCCCTAAATGGTGCGTGATTTTGTCATATACCGACGTTTGTTCCATGATTAGGCTGTACTTCAATAGGGCACCGCAATAGTTGATTAGTCGCTGTGTGGTATATTGTTATTTGGCGGCACGTGGAGAGCGTGTCATACTGCAAATCCGAATCTCATACACCACTATAGACTGTTTTGGAGGCGGCGGGGACTTATGGTATATAGAATACTATAGAAATTAGATGCTGTTACATTTATTTATTTATCAATTATACTTACTATACTCTAAATATATTTGTTCAATGTCTATTTTTCGGCAAAAATAAAGTCCTTATAATCTGACGCTCGTATTAATGTACAAGTATTAGACCATGTCCATTCATTCGGAATATACTGCATTTCGCGCTTAGTGTAAATGTACCGAGATATTGCAGCGTTGCTGGTGACTTTCAGAATTTCGATGACCTGCACCGCGTTCAACTTCCTCATCGCCATCGGTTGATGAATCCGAGGTATTTTCATCCTCAGACACGAATTCTGGCTCAAAATCGTAAGGTTGCACATTGTGCAACCTTCTTATCATGGGCATTTCATCTGACTCAGCATCATAGTCGCTTAATTCCGACATTTTCACACACACTATACTGTTTTTGCGTGCTTTCCCTATGTACAAATGGTTTCGTTTTGTTCCCAATGACGTCACTTCCGGTTTTACGAGGAAGAGTTTTCCCCCTTTGATTTTTTTTCAATTTTTTAGCGTAGCCTGTTCGTCTTTTCGGTTTTTATCTTTAAAAACATATTTTCACTAAAAATACATCAATAGCATAGTTACCATCGTATTTATAATGATATTTGATAATTAAAAACATATCAACAACGGATTTGTTGATTTAGGACAAATTTCTGCTTTAAACAAACGCTAATAAATACGGAAGATCCCTATAAAGCAACAAACACAAATAAGAAAGAAAAAGAAGCACGCTCAGTGTTGAGTCTTTTCGTGAAAGGTAAAATAAGGTGCAACACCTCCCACGGTCCCTAGCATCGGCTTAAGCGGTACTTAATTTTAAAAGCACACATATTGGGCAAAATGATCCCAAAAGAACAGTGACAAAAGCTAGCGTGAATGTCAGTACATACCGAAAAGGGGATTGCTTGGACGCAACACACACACAAAGAAATGATTAATGAGAGGTGTTTCCTACAGACTCGATTTTATTGAGCCTATTCATGAGAAGTAATATAGGTGCAACACCTCTCAATGTCAACTAAATATAGCATTAAAAAATGAGAATTATAAAACTATGAATGACACGAGAATATATACCTATACATCATCTTATAAAGTTTTTCAAAAATATAAACATAAACAAATACTATATACAGCAGGATGATTACAACAAAAATGCAAGATATATCGTTTAGGATATTCATTCAAACCAATATATGTCATTGCATATATCTTTACACAATTACACATAATCAAAAAGTATTGCAAATGTGTATATAAATCTACGATTGACAAGAGAAACACAATTGTTCAAGCATGTATATGGATTAGGACAGTGATATTCCCAACTTCTCATAAAGTGTCACAAGGGCCGTTCGCAACACTATTCGTATGCATGCTTGTTGGTTCGTTGAATGGTGTTGTATGTCATTTTCGGCACATTTCTTAGGCTATATATGACGGTCGATTTTAGGGTAGAACTTGTACTGTTAATCTTCCACTCTTGTAAGAATCGACACGTTCTCCCTTACAAGTAGACCTACCAGTAAAATTCGAACCCGCAGTGGTGTTAGTCGAGAAAGTTTCAAACGCAGATTCGTTACCAACCCGGCCACTGATGTGCTATTATACAGTTATACAAATGTAAAATAAAAACTCAATTGAGTTGGATCATCTTTACAACTAACACTTCTATGGTATATACTAACAGAAAAAAACAATTAGAAAAGCTTACTTTTATGGTATATACTAACAGAAACAACTAACAGAAAAATTTAACTACTGACACAATCATTTATATTGATTCAAGCTTACCGGTTGAATACATATTTTTTGATAATGATGCTACTAAAAGCTTTAACATAAAAGCTAGACATATTGCAGAACTTAAGTGGATGAAAAACTTACAGACACATTATCCACTCTGCCTTAAGGACAATATTTGTCAAGAAGGAAATATTTCTAAAAATCCTAATATTGACATTTTTTCTATATTTTCTATTGGAAAGCATAAATAGGTCTCATGGTCTTAGGCGTAATGGTAACATCAAACGTAAATCGCGTGTAATTATTTCTGTCGCTGATTTACATACTATTTTAAACAGTCTGGAAAGCAGTCTATGCTTTCACGGCTTAACTCTTTGTCCATTTCTTCACTACAGTTGATCGACGAGGAAGCCGACAAAATTTTCATTCGTACAGATCCCTTGTATAACACTGCTTCCATAGTCCAAAGCTACACACAACATGTTCTCCGACCCCATATTGACAAGGAGTCTGATCACGTCAGGCATTTTCTAAAACTACTATATATTAATAAAGGTATTGATTTCATTGACATGCCTAGTATTTTTCGAGATACTCATGTAGTTGATTCTATCCCAAAATATTTGAAAAATTCCGAAAGTCCTGAATTTGTTATAAGTATAAAAAGCATATTAGAAATATTATTTTCAACTACAACAAAATAGTTTCTGACCTTGATATAGTACATAATATTCCTAAGGAATGTGAAAGCAACACATCAAAATTTTGCTATGCTCCAGCAGGTCATGTCATCACTGGTAATTTTGATATTGTTGATAAACGTATTTGGCATTTGTTTTCGAAAGGTCCTAAATATAGATTACCTTCAACTATTGATTTTAATGCCTGTCGTGCCCAGATCGCCCACTCCATTGATGATTTTAATATAAAATGGTGTCGTAGAGAGCATGCGGTCTCAAACTCGCTTTCTACTTGGAGAAAGTCAATACTTAAAATTATAGATACACATATTAACTTTTATAATGCTAACCCCTCTTTACTTCCTCCGAGACCTAGGTTTTCCTTTTGTAGTTTAAAATCGGGAATTCAGTAGTTTTGTAATAAATTTGTTTTAGTTCCTGCAGATAAAGCAGCTAATAATGTAATTATTGTTTGACGCCTACATTACGTCAATGTTTTATCTCTGGAACTCGGCAGCACCAATTCGTATACTCCAGTTAATTATACTGAGGATGATGTTGTTTCCACACATATCACTCGGTGCACTACTTTCAAGGCTGATGTAAACGATAAGCAAAATAAACTGCCTACTATATACTGGATTCCGAAATTACATAAAAATCCGTATAAGGCTCGCTTTTTTTCGAATTCTAGAGCCTGCACCACAACAAACATCTCCAAACGTTTAACTTCTTGTCTTACTACCGTTAAAGATCACGTTAAACTATATTGTGATAAAACTTATGAAAACTTGAAAACTCTGGGATTAATTTATTTTGGTCAATAAAAAATTCAGGAGACGTTCTTGATAAAATTTTCAATAAAGGTAAAAGTTTCATCAATAAGCACTTATGACTTCTCTACACTGTATACAACCTTACCACATCACCTTATTAAAGACAAGCTAATTTCTCTTATTCAAAAAACATCCGCTAGAGAAAATACTACATTTTTGGCATGTAATAATATTAAAGTGTTTTTTACTAACGGCAGTTAAGACAATTATACTATGTGGACTTAAGTAATTTAAGGACTCTTCTGCGACAAGAACTATCACAACCTGACTTCTATGGTGATGTGATTAATTTTATAAACTTTGTAAGATTCTAAGTCATACTATTTTTGTTAAACTTGTTGAAAAGTTTATCAAAAGAGGTTATGCATTTTGCAACGTACTGCATGCTTAGTGGTGGACACGTTTACAGTTCGCTACTATGCTTACTCTTTAATTGTACGATGACCGGACAGGCTGTGGACCCTATGATGACGCCTACCCTAAAGCCCATTGGGACGGTGGCGTTTGATGTTTGTCTATGATCTTTCTTTCCGTGCCCTTAATGGTGTATTCTCTTGTTGCTCTGGCTTCTGCCAAGTCATTGAGTACCTTCATTGTGGCTTTCTAGGCTATTGTTTTTTTGTATTATATTTACACGAGCATATTTGTGTTTTACTTATATTGCCTATTGATTCTGTCTTGTTGGTTAGAGATTAGATCATGGCGGGGTTTTCTTTATTTACACTGTCCTGTTTTGATGGGATGACAGTAGGGTAAGTGTGAGGTTTGGTGCACCCTAGAACCGGTTTAAAACCACAGTGGCCTACTTCGCCACTGACCGTTCCAAGTCGGTAGCCTTATTGTCAACCCTTTTGTGTTTGTGATGTCGTTTGCATTAATTAATACTTTTGCCTTCTTGTTTGTCTGTTTCCGTGTTTGTTTCTGTGTTTTGTGATTGACTGTCCTCCTTGAATGCTACTTTCCCTGTCCGATATTTTTATATTTCTTGTTCTTCTTTACGTTGAAACTATAAGACCAAACATATATTATTCAAAATTCCAAAGGGTCGTACGACCTGTGCCCTGACCAACAGAAAACAAAATACTATAAAAAAAAAAACATCTATGGATAAGGTGATACATTTTGTTTGATATCATTCACTCATTTGTATACATACTGTCATTCACTAGTTAATAAAATAGACGCACAAACTCTTGTCAGAGTAGAAGAATCAACTTCTCATTGACATAACATCCTTTTTACTTTTACGGTTCTTGTTTTACGTATTATGAAATCGTTCTATATATTGTTCACATATGTCTATAGATATCTAAAAGCATGTTTATATAAAGATATTACTGTGCAGTATTTATGTATATCATCTTATAAAAATGTAAAGATAAACAAATACTGCACACAACATGACGATTATAACAAGATGTATCGTCTAGGATATTAATTCAAATGAATATATGTCATTGCATATATCTTTACACAATTAAACAAACCCAAACTGTATTGCATTTACACGTATAAAGCAAATGAGCATATAATGTATAGTGTATTTTTCGAAACACAAGCAAAATCAAACATATATAATGCAGATGCCTATTTAAAATAATTGTATATTTTCTATAGCAAAAACAGAACCAAACTTAACAACATAACATTTCTGTTTTCTTACACACTTAATTTACAACTATAACATACACAATTATACATTGCCCACAGTTGGTAATGAATTAGAGACGTAATAAACCTACTTCTTAAGTCACTGATTGTTGTAATGCAACGCTTGTTGTGATTAATTGATTACTAGAAAACAATATCCTTACTTATTGCAAATGATTTATATACAAATACACTATTGTTTTAATTTTCACAGTTTATTAGCCATGAACAGTTTAACATGCTGGGTCTTTACTACTACTAATACTAATAATACTAAACATAATACTAATAATAATAAATGATAATCTTAATAATAATAATAATAATAATAATAATTAAAGGTGAGCACTTTCAAGGCCATAATTAAGAGCCACACGTCTGCTCGTAATGGTAAGTTATCTTGTTGCTGCAGTGGATTCTGCCAGTACTTGCTGAGTGGCTTTCTAGGCCTTTTATATTTAAATATACAAGATCAACATTTTGATATACATATATTGCCTACTAGTGCTGCCTAGTTAATTACAGAATATAGCCTGGTGGGTATTGTCTTTGTTTACACCGTCCCGTTGTACTGGGATGAAAAGAGGCTAAGAGTTAGGTTTGGTTCTCACTGGAACCTTGTTAAAAACCCAACGTATGTGTTGCTACAGACCGTTCTAGTGCTTAACAACTATTTTCAACAATTTTATGTTTGTGGTGTCGTGAATAAATTTATTCCATTTTTCCGTGTTACTATTGCTTGTTGTGTATACGTGTTCTCGGTTGACTTTTTTCTGTGAATGCTACATTTCATGTTCGATTTCATAAATACCTTATTTCAGTAGGAAGTCTTTATTAATTCAGGCAGAATATTCAAAATGCAAAATGCAGAATAACACAAAGTCGAATGCAGAATACAGAATTCAGATGCCAAAAAAAGTTCATTTTCCCCTCTTATATAGTCAGCAGTCAGCAGCTTCATGGGGCTAACATAGAGCTTAAAGAAAAAAAAATTCCGTTTGTCATCAAAAACAAGCAAATGCAACATTTCTTTAAACATATAAGTCAGGCAAAGCATCTGTAAGTAATTGTAAATAATATATATGCAGATATAAGCATGACAAGGCTGAAGAAAATACTTTAATTGGTGGGTGAAATATCAAAAATTTCAAAATGAGGGAGAAAGATGAACCGCTTTTAATAACAAGATAATAAAACGTCTTACAAATAGGTAATTCAATAAAACATTTCAATCAAGTAATAAAATGCATAGTTTACATATGAATCAAGTAGTCTAAATTAGTAATTCTTATTTCTGACCGGAATATGGATAATGGAGAGTACGTCAACTGTGGTAAATGTAAACACATTAGGACTTTAAGGGAAAACTGGCAAAACACTCAAAGCAATTCAATACAATTTTGCAAAGAAATTAGAGCTAGATATAATCTTCATTAAAATAACATTTTAATTATTACCAAAATATATGATAAATAAAATAGTTTTCTGTACACTTTTGGAGTTGTTTTACGGTTTTTTATTTACTATTAATGGACCAATCACTTCCATACTTTCATGAAAGTCACGCACTTAGATATGTAAACTGTACGGCTTATAAAACATCAAATTGGCTATAATAATATAACAAAATAATATTGTAATAAAATATACCAAAACCTAGGGCATTCACACCTCTAACAAAAAAGAAATAGAAATATGTTTTTATTCTGACATCTATAAAAGCGAAAGATACATCATTAATTAAAAACTCTACATTTCTAAGTATTATACGAGTATATACTAGATGCTTACCTGGTTATTATATTGCAGATAATAGATGGATATAAACATATTCATTAATTCATTTGATTTAGTCATGCACCAGTTCTGCAGAATTCTGTTTTACCTTCTACTTATAACTCAAATGCAAATGTCGGCATTAAAAAAGCAACTGGTTTAATCATCATTAAAAGCAATTCAGCAATGAACCATTTTTTGGCGAAAACGGTATTTTTAGTCATATGCTATCGCTCATAGACCGGATACATCGTTTTAGCGCACCACGCGGATGTTACCGTTTTTTTCAAGACCAGACCTATTGTACTGAACGCAATATCTCCGTCCCGACGATTTGTCTAGATTTTTGCGACGCTTGTAATGTTTATATTTGCAAATCAAGCGTAGCAGATGATCAACACTATTGCTCAGTTAATCTTGATTATCTTCGACTTTGATTGTAAGTAGACAAACCCTGAACCAAGAATTTATAATATTTACTATTTCTAAATCCTTGCCTGAACTAAATAATAATAAAACAAAACTTCTTTTTTTATGTTCACGGCAGATCGTTGACCCTCGGTCATTTTCACTGCGAACACGAGATAATGTTTAAGATGTTGCGATGTACGGTTTCCCACTAAACTGCGTGTTACGGTCCTTTGCGCTTCGAATGATAATGTAAAATCAGATTTCCATGAGGACAAGTAACATTTGCTGGTATAAAATCAACATTAAAACAGACATGGTATTGTTTATGTTACACATCATCATAAACATTACATCATAACAAAACTCATTAAAAATACAATTTATAATTTAATAGATAATTTGGACTGTCCTTATTTTTCTGTCTGGCTATTCGTGTTTTCCTTGATTTGTGCAGACACATCACATAATATCATTATTCAGAAGTTTGTTTCCAAACAAGGAATTATTTTGTAATGTTGACGAAATAGCGTAATATATCAGCATTTTGAAATGTTGTTGTGACAGGGGTGGGTTTCTCTAACTCAGTGCGTGATGTTTTAAAATTGATTGAATAATAGAACAGAATTGATATTATTATTATATTAATTTATATTAATTAGTGAGAATATATAATATTTTGCAGATTTGGGGACATCTGACATTGAGAATACCAATAAATATTTCATATTTGAGGACATGTCAAGTTTTGTGAAAATCTTCAACTTAGAATTGTTTGAGAACTTTATTTGAGAACTGTAATAGTTTGTAACATGTTTTATGAGAATCATAAATTTGACAACTACTGGAGAACTTTATTGGAGAACTGTAATAGTTTGTTGAGACTATTGAACTTGAGTTTAGCAATGTGAGAACATGTATTCAAATAATTGACAATATGGGATATCTGACCATGAGAGTATCATACTGTCTAGATAGCTTGAACTATTTGAGAACTATTTGAGAACTTTATTTGAGAACTTGACAATATTTGAGAACTTAAATAGTTGTTGAGACTAAAAGCGCTTGAGATAGATTTAGAAAAGTGAGTAACATATAACACGAATCATTTCGCCAATAACAGTCATAACATTTCATACAATCAAGATTCTTAACTACAGGAACAGCTCAAGACCATTTGCTTACTAATGTTTTCGCCATTCAGTACGCAGTACTTTGATTTTTGTTTTCCTAACATTATATATGTACGTAATATGTTAACTATGAATCGGTATATAAGTCGCATCTTACTGATATTGTGGACATCATATCTGTTTGCAAGGCTATTATCGAAAAAAAGTGTCCAAATACATATAAATATATTGATTTAAAGTTTCTGATTTAATGAACTTGGGAATAACTAAAATGATTTTACATGGTGCAAACACCTAATCGCTTTCATCAAAACGTATTTCAGAATAAAAGCAATTATCATATATCAGCAAAACCTCTGTTTTTCCCAATCCACACATTTACCAGCACTCTCTATTCATGCAATCTATTTCTTTGTCATTGCATGTACTTGTAGCGTTGTCTTGCTGTTAACCTGACATCCAAAAATGGATGTGTACAAATAATTTATTTATAGTACCTCTGTAATTTCTATTGAATATATACATGTATTAACAAACATTGTTCAGTTCAGTTCATTTCACGACAAATAACCAGAAACAATTCAAAAGGTTTTGTTTTCTATGCACGAAAACAAAATGTATGCGTTTTTGTTGCTGAAAATTACCTTTATATTAAATAAAATTGCTGCACTATCTGAATTTTTTTCCATAAATTATTGTTTATAGCAAAATCATTATCAATGAATATTGAAGCAATATGTCAACGGTGGATGTACCTTTTTTATCAAACCTGTTATGTTTCTAGTGTCACGTCGTAGATATGTTAGCGTAATTTTTAATAATTGACTATTTAATTGTTAATTTTGTTTTCATCAATATGACCTGCTTAATGATTATTAATACATGTAAGCGCTGCATTCTTCGACTGAATGTTTTGTGAATGCCACATTTTCTGTTTGACTTTTGCATCTACTATTTGCATTTTATCTACGTACATACAGTACGATATAATATTCTGTTGGCGGCTGATGCATGGTCTTTGTTTGGTTTTACTGCACACTATACTAATGGAATCGCTAATCTGTTCATAACTGTTCATCATGTAAATGAGACCACCCGGAAGCTTGGTGTATTTGAACACATGTTCAAACCCAAAATCGCAGACGAGTATAGACATACGATAAACAGATAATGTTAGAACTACTCCAATACATCCAATCATGGAATTTGAAGTGATAAACCCAGCTTGGAGAGCAGTTTAGATTAAACCACTATGTGTGTACCTCCTGTTCCTTTCTTAAAAATCTGATTTCGAATAATTTACGTGCCAAAATCACAGACGAGTATAACGATAAACATATAATGCCAATTCAAACGATAAACATATAATGTCAGAATTACTCCAATACATGTATGATGTCATGGAATTTGAAGTGATAAACATGGCTTGGAGAGCAGTTTAGTTTAAACGAATATGTGTGTACCTGTCCCTTTCTAAAAAATCTGATTCCGAATAATTTTCGTGACAATTTACCTTGCTGTGTAAACTCCGAATACAATGAACCCGTTCCAACACCATTGGGAGCATTATCCAAACGAGTTTTACGCTCAGAATTTCTACCGTTACCTCTACCGCATTGCTTCGACATTGTTTTGGTGTAGTGCTTCCGTAAAACACAAACGTTTTCCTTTATAATACGAGTATTTTCTCAAGCTTTCTCTTCAAGTTAACTATCATGACGTGGCGGTGTTATTAAAAATTGTTCCTCGCTCAGATTTAACAGTACTGCGGGTATAATAGTATATTGATATGATTGCTGGTCCAATAAGACAAAAGGTTTGCACAGTTTATGTCAACTGCATAATGTGACGTTTGAATAAGCATAGTTAACCTTTAACGTAATTTAATCAGAGGTAATATATATCACTGGCGTTAGCGGTATTCTACACTAAAGCTACAATGATCACAAAGGATCTGTTATAATTTATAGTCGGGGATACATTTTACAGCCCACATACATCACTGAAAAACGCCAGTGTGAATGTCTATACAAATCGAAAAGGAGATTGCCCGGACGCAAAGAAGTGATTAAAGTAGCAGACTCTATTGTATTGAGATTGTTCATGAGAGATAATATAATGTGTAACACCTCACATCTCTCGACGCCATCTAAGATTATCATTAATAAATGAGATACCTGAAATTATAAAACTCTATGAATGACAAGAAAAACACTTTTTTCAAACCTGTATATGGATTTGGACAGTGAAATTGTGTTTTGCCATTTTCAGCACATTTTTTAGGCTATATATGAAGGTCGATTTTTACAGGTGGAGACAGTCCACCAACATTTCCTTGGGTAAATCCAGTACTGTTAACCTCTCGCTTCCGTACCGTAAGAATCGACACTTTCTCACTTACAAGTAGAGCTCTCAGTGGAATTCGAAACCAGTCGAGAAGTTTTCAAAGCAACATCTTTACCACGGTATTCACGGAGGCGCTTAAGTATACAATTCTAAAACATGTAAAATAAAACCTCAAATGAGCTGGATCATCTGTACCACTAACACTTCTATGATATGTACTAACAGAAATAAACTAACAGAACAATCTTACTTTTACGAATTATACTAACAGAAATAACTAATGCATAGATCCGCTCTGTCAATCAAACATATATCTGACCATGCCAGTTGACCAATTAAATTCACATGAGGTATTTACCCCGTTCCATAAAGCACATGCTGTCCCACATTGTCCAAGCTCAATTTTGGCCACAAATTGAGCTTGGACAATGGTGGGCGGGGTTTATCGATTTGTACGGATCTATGTATAAAAAATCTAACTACTGACGCAATGATTGATCTTCTTTACTTTGAAACTATAAGCACACAAATCCGTTATTCAAAATTGCAATGAGTCATTAGCCAGTGAAGATACAACAATACTGTAACACGATATTTAATGAGAAAATGATGCATTTCATTTTATTTTATACATACAACCATTCACTATGATCTAATACAATATATGCATAAGCCTATGTGAGAGTAGAAAAATTCACCTTCCATTGACATAACACCCTTCTTTATTTTACGTTTGTTTTTACGTATTATCAAATTGTTCTATACAATGTTCATACCCGTCTCCGTGGCCGAATGGTTAACGACGTTGCATTGTAAACCGTTGCCTCTCACCGCTGCGGGTTCGAATCCCACTGGGAGCTCGACTTGTAAGTGAGGTAGTGTCGATTCTTACGGATGGTGGGAGGTGTACGGTACTGGTTTTACCCAGGAAAAGTGGGTGGTCTGCCTCCACCACAAAAAAACGACCGTCATATATAACCTTACTTGTGTTGAAAATGATGTAAAACACCGTACAAACACACAAACAAACAAAACAATGTTCATACATATTATTATAATTATCGATGGCATGTTTATTTAAATGTAATATGTAATTATCATTTTGCAGTATGTATATACATCGGTTTTCTAGACTTCTCCATATCGTTTAGGTCTACCCCCACCCATTTCATGTAAACCTCCGAGATGTAGGGGAAAACTGCCATTTCTATTCGATGTTGTGGTGGTATATAAGAAGCGTATTAATAGGGTTTACTGGATCACTGATGAACATTTTCGAAATTTTGACTCTATGCCTACACTTTGTGAGCAACTGTCCATGAAAATAACTGTATCCTTGACCTGTTTGGTACACAAACAAGAACTTTCTTACATGTCTTGTGACCCCACCTTTTCTGGTGGTTTTTCAAGTGGACAATTAGTTTTCTAATTAGTATATGACAATTACACTGCTGCATTATCCATACTTGAGTTGAAGTTGCAGCCAATCATTAATATGTCACAGTTTAACATTGGTGTCTATTGTGAAATTAATTAGTGGTTTCATATAAGAGATACACGCAGTAATTAGGACTCGCTCAGATTCTTACCTAGGGACACTTTTCCGATAACAATTGGTAAAATAAGCTCAGACATAGGTTTTCCATGGTGCTTTACATAGGTTTTGAGCATTTTCCGTCCAATTTTATCTATGTCTTTTTGGAACATGTTTTTATGAACTTAATCTACATGGAAACTGGTTTGGTAGGCACGAAACCACTAAATATTTCCCCTACCCCCTTAAAATAAGATACTGTGAAACAATAAAGACTTGGGTAAAAGATAAAATAGTATTACTTATCATTCAAACTCGACTTGGTAACGTTCAGCTAGTATCAATTTTGATTTTAGTGGTATTTTTGGCATTATTGAGCTCGTATTCGCTACTATAATCAGGTATGATGCCACCAATTTTGAAAAGGTTGCTTAAAAAATCAATTTTGGCATAAAAATCGACATAATTGGCATATTCATCGTCATAATTGTACCTAATATACATATTTTATTAATGTCCATTGAGTGTTTTAAACATTTGATCTATTTAATATGGTTTATTGACGAGAAAAGCCATTTGGTATAACAATTCAGAAGTTAAAAAAAATAGCTCGGACTTTTGTTGATTTCGAATTATTGTCTCGGTATTCACATGACTATATCTCGTCAAATAATCATTCGATTTGCATGAAGTAGGTTTTTTAAGCATGTTATGAAGCCGACAACACAACATCCTTTTTTAAGAAACGTCTGAACATGTTTTCTTATTTTATAACTATTTATCAGAGGGAGTGACTACTGACCCGGGAACGGTACTATTGTACGAGGCGGTACTTATAAGTTTTACCACCCCTAATTACATGTAAACCTCCGAAGTGTAGTCGAATAAAGTTCCTATAATAAAAAGAAATCCCTCCTTTTGTGATGGAAATGGGCATTATAAGTAGGGAAAAACTGCCCATTGCTATTCGATTTTGTGGTTGTATGTATAAGAAGCGTATAATTGATTTTACTGGATCAATGATGAACATTTTCGAAATTTCGACTCTATGCTTACACTTCGTGAGCTACTGTCAATGAAAACAGCTGTACCCTTGACCTGTTTGGTAAACAAACAAGAACTTTCTTACATATTTTGTGACCCGCCCCCACCCCCTCACCTTCTCGTGGTTTTTCAAGTGGAACATGAGTTTTCTATATGTAAATTACACTGCTACATTATCCATACTTGAATTGAAGTTGCAGCAAATCATTAATATGTGACATTTTAACATTGTTGTCTATGGGGAAAATAATTAGTGTTTCTTTAAAAATAAACGACGGTAAAACGCTGCCATCATCTATTATTTTAGACCTACAGCGATTGGCCATTGCAGATTTCCAGTTTTATAAATAGAACAGAGCTTGTTTGAGTTCGTAAAACGGGACATTGCGCAGTGAAGCAAAATCGGCCTTTGACTGTCGGGACATGTCGTATAGCCGGTAACCAACTCCGGTGTTATAGTAAGTTTATGCATTGCAATTTGGTGAAAAGAATGGGCTTAACAGGGGATAAACCGACCGTTAACATGATTTCTTGTATATTGTTTGTAGTTCTGATAAATTATATTGTTTGACTTGAAAACAAAGGGAACCTTATTTTATCTTTATTTTTTAATTTAAACGCTGGCAGATTGTTTTGTTGAAATAATTTCTTTCCGACAATCCTCTTTAGTTTGGTTAAATAAACGCAGACTGCACTCGTAAAAAAAAAGAGAAAAATGACAGAACATTTTAGATGTTTTTATGCTCCTCACCCGGGAAAGTCTGTCTGTCTGTCTCTCTGTCTGTCGGTCATGACTGGACAGACAAAGTAGCATATAATTTACACAATGATAGAGGGAACATATCTCAAAATCCTACTAAAGGGACTGCAACGAAACTTCACACAATGACAGAGAGCAATAAAATATCAGTCTCTCTGTCTTGTGTCTGTCCATCCGGATATCTTGTCCGGACCACAACTAAAAATCTACTGAACATATTTAAATGGAACTTTATACAATGCAATGGGGCAACCAGAGGATGAATTGCAGAACTCAGTAACTATAATTCAAACATTTCCTAACTAGTGTGTGACCATTTCGTGACAAAAAATAGTTCGATATTTGTGGATCTGTTGACACTTGTTTTGGAAAGACCAAACTCTTTGTGCATTTGTGTAAGGCCAGACAGTATATAACTGCTACCTTGTCTGTCCATCTGACAACTGCTCCAATGTTAATGCTTGTACATTGTTTTGAAACAAATAAAGAAAAAAAGAAAGAAAGAAAATATGGTATTGTGTTGTTTGTCCATCCATCCATAGACGTTTGCACTAAAGTGACATTTCCTCAAAAATAGATGATCAGGTACTTCACCTCTAGCGTCCTGGCATAACCTTCTTCAATCATGACTTCCCCTGTACTGTCCAAGCATTGACCTTTCTCTATAGTTTATAAATTGTCCGGTCAATATTATGTCACTACATCAATTTGAAGAAATCTTATTTTCTTCAAACCCTGCATTTATTAAGTAAAAGAATTTAAACACCAGAGAATCACTAAAAACAATAATTGTTTTGTTAATGTTTTAAAGAAACTAACCCGCCAAATAACGGCAAAATTACACTATAAAACCGTTTATCAAAACTCTATCAAGGTGTTCAGGTCATATGATAATGTATATGTGCCAATTAAAAGTATAGGACTTTGCACAGGTTCTTAAAATACATGTGATTGAATATGCGTAAAATGAATAATAAGTTTGTAACTTTTAATTTAACGCTCCACTTTTGGGGTTTGGCCAGGCAGGTTAAAGCCGTTTATATTGTGTCTATAGAGCTTGCATTCTCAAAATATGAAAGTTAGATATATATACCCCGTCGTCAGTATGTTTAGATCGGTGTACATATGTTGTAAAATATGGCTGTTGTTGTCGGGTTAGCTGCTTTAAAATACTGTTCATACATGCTTCAGTGCCAACTTGTACGGTCAAAATATATGTTAGAAATAGACAAATATATACTATTGTTTAGGGCGTTTGTTTCAGCCAAAGTTTTTTTGGACTTTTAAGATAAAATTAATCTACTACCTAAATAAGTTGTATATCAGTGAAACAGAAATTTTTAGTGGTAAATAAAAATACCTTACTTTTCAAAATCGGTTGAGAAATAAAAATTCCATGTGCGAAAGTTTTTTTTGATACATAATTATGTTGCATGAAAATATTTGAAAAAGTTTTATTTTTAGAATTCTTATTTAAAAATGGTTTTAACTTGTTGATATTAGTAAATTAAGACACCCTGAAAGTTTTATAGCAAAATTTGAAGTATTACTGAAGTTATTTGACATTTCTTAATTTTCTGCTGTCCCACCAACAAGGAATTTACATAGGGAAAGACCCATCAAAAAATCATTTTGGCTGTAAAATATTTATTTCTCAACCGATTTTCAAAAGTAAAGTAGTTCTCAACCGATTTTCAAAAGTAAAGTAGTTCTATTTACCACTAAAAATGCCAGTTCTACTGATATATAACCGATGTACGTATTATTTAAATTGCTTGAGTTACTGCAGAAAAACCTTTGGCTGAAACAAGCGCCCCAAACGATAAGTACATTACGTATAGTTGGTTTCTTGATGTGTTTCAAATTGAGTACTGCTGAGTAATACACGGCCATATGATAAGTTGAGGATATATTTCATGGAGCATCCATCGTTTCTACCGATTTTCATGTTGCTCTTGCTTGTTATTTGACCAATTCTGCTAATGTTAGTTTATGTAGCAAAATGACAAATGTGTATTCTAAATATTGTCTTCTTCACCTTTTTCAAACGTATTCTGCTTGGGTAGGAATAGTAAATAAATATATAAATGTTATGAATCGATTTAATTATAATTCAATTACATGAATACAAAATAAGCAATATCCATATGCCTTAAATAAATCAGTTTCAATTTCTATGTCAAATAGAGAAGTAGTTTATTATTGTTTGCTCAAAAGAAAAGGTTATAAGTCCAACAGGAAGAGTAGCATTCAGAGAATACAGGAGCATTGAATCATAATAGGTATGTAGTAATACATTCACTATTAGTTTTTATTATTTATTGTTTGTAAACATTGCTGGGACCGCATTATTTACATTTCTGTGGCTCACATGGTACCCATTAACGCGTTAGGTTGTGACTACAGTATGCCTTGTATCACATAACTGTCCCGTTAAGCTCAGTTGGGAGCGGATCCGTTTGACCCGAAAGTATAATTTCAATGTGGGCTTGGAGTTCATCCCACGAAGTGGTAGCAGGTACTTTTTGTACTGCGATTGAATTCCGTGAAAACATATTGTTTTCTATTTGGTAAATATTCAAAAATGGTAGTTGTGTAATGTTTGTGAATTTAGCAATGTTGGATTTTATAAGCTAAAGGTTATATCTAATACAGCTTTCAGTTATTAAAAATTTAATATTAAAATATTATATATGAATATGTTGCTGGTCAAGTTCAACACAAACTTCATGTTAATGATAAGATTTAAGGTGAATCATAGAATACAATTGCAACGTCATGGCAACTGATATTCCATCTACTGATAGTCGTTATTATAGACAGAGTTTGAATTGGAGAAACTAGGGAGAAATGGGAGAAATTAGCGATACGTGAAGGAGGATCGACTGTCGACACAACTGCTTGCCTACACTTACAGAATGACTTATGGCGAACAGCGCTAGCATAATGTCTCAGCGTTTGTTGTTATAAAAATCAGCATACCTTTGATATTGTACTGTCGTCCGAGCCACTTCAACACCAATTCCTGTATTTCACCCCACCAGAATGATTTACATAACAACAGTATAACAAACAAAAACGAAGGTCAGAAAATAAAGTTTAAATGAATACAGTTAGGTATGTATTTTATTATATTTATATTGGTAAAATATTAATGATAACTAACTCAGAACACAAAAATAACAAACTGTGACGTTGAGTCATGGCATCAATAAAGTGTTCATGCCGTCGATGTCATCCACTGATAATGTTCAATAATGTGAAACATTAAAAACGTTAAACACGTTAAAATCATACATAAAATTATTTGAAATGTAATAAATGGATTGTTTAACTCCTGGGTACCATTAAAAGGAAAACCTTTATTCGATACTAGGCTTTTTTTTTTTAACTCACTCGCATCCGATCGTTCTTGAAAATAACCACACGCTTACCATCTAATGAAGGATTTCGATATAACCAACCACAGCTGTGAAATAATCTCTATTTCTTCTTCAATTTTTTAATTGTACGGCAGGATTTGATGCAAGAAACATGTGTTTTGGTTTTTGGATTAATTTTACAGTTTATTTTTTGGTAAACTGAAATAAACAGTTACTGAAGCTAAATCTTGAGTTGGTGATAAATATATTCATCGTGTAATTCAGGATGGGACCATGAACAATCTTTCGGTTCTCACTTTTAGACACAGTTTGATCCGCACTTGGTAGTTCTTGTTTTTTACTAAACAAAACTGTTTCTTCTGACATGCTGACTGTTTCTAATGGCCGCAAAATGTTATCTGTTATTTTATCAAGAAATGGTTCGTCAAACTTTGATTGATCAACATTTATTTCCTCATCAGATAAGTCAACATTTATTTCCTCATCATATTTATTTCCTCATCAGATAAGTCTTCACGGACAAAAGATGAAAATGGCAATTCAAAGCTGAATATTCTCTAGCTAGACCTCGGTTATTTTCTTGAGTTTTATGAAAGGGAAATAAATAGTACAATTATAACCTAAAGAGATAATATATATATATGTGTTTACATCGGCAACCAAACACATGACTCATCTAATTTTAGAAAAGAAAATTTCCAAAATTAGTTCTTCATACTGTTTATCCTAGTATGAATGTAGATTAAATAGATCACATATTCGTCTCTAAACCAGTCGAATTGCTCGTTTTATCTACAATTATTAGGCAGTACAAACATGATCATGTACATGATGTATAAAATAATTAAAAAACAAACAAAAAAAACAACAAACACAAAACAACAAAACAACTAGGGAGCTAAAAAGCAAGTACTCCGTGACTTTGCAGAAGCCAGCGCAACAAGAGAATAAACCACTAAGGGCATGATAATAAAATATTGAATATTAAAACGTTACCTTACCATGCTTACAGGACGTGTGAAGAAATATAAAAAGATCGGACAGGGAAAGTAGCATTCAAGGAGTATAGTAAACCACAAAACACAGAAACAAACACGCAAACAGACAAACAAGAAGGCAAAAGTAATAAATGCAAACGACATCACAAACACAAAAGGGTTGACAATAGGGCTACCGCCTTGGAACGGTCAGTGGCAAAGTAGGCCACTGGGGGTTTAAACCGGTTCTAGGGTGCACCAAACCTCACACTTACCCTACTGTCATCCCATTAAAACAGGACAGTGTAAATAAAGAAATCCCCGCCATGATCTAATCTCTAACCAACAAGGCAGCATCAATAGGCAATATAAGTCAAACGCAAATATGCTCGTGTAAATATAATACAAAAAACAATAGCCTAGAAAGTCGCAAATGAAAGAAAACATAGTGGCGAACTATAAATGGCTCGTTTAGGGTAAATCATTTTTTTAGAAACTGGGCCTATACGCCGCTGGTCATGGAATGGTACGAAGATACTAGTACCACATTGAACGTTCCATGTTTACCGTCACATGCAGACCATCTCCGGGATGGCTCAAAACTTCATACTATTGACATTTTAAATATTGAGTTCTGCTCAACCCGGGGGTACATGGCGTGAAAGGCAGCTGGCATTTTTTACTACAGTATCGTTCATGAACAGCCGCAATCAAACCGATTTTCCAATATTTTTTTATTTTTGTGTTTATCGTGTTCGGCGTGTTTCCATATTTCTCCTTTCATACTCTTTTTGTATATCACAGTATAAGTTACATGTGCAGTGTGGCGGCAATGAAACGTTACCCCCGGCTTGCAGTTAGAACTTTAAGTTACTCCGATTTTGGAGATCGCTGAGCCCGGTATTTATATATAGATATCGGTTGTACATTCTCAGTTACTTTGTATTTTAACTTTCATTTCGAATAGATGGTTCCACTACCCCAGCCTTAAAAGGATCTGAGTATAGTTTAATAACCCTTAGGATATGTTTAATTTAGTCTTTTGACTGTTACTTGAGATAAGCAGACTTTATAACCGCTAATCCCAAATAAATTCCATTTCATTTATTTCGCTCATTGTATTCTCGTTTAGGGCAAAAATATTTTCTTTTTTCAGAAACTGGGACCATACACCGCTGGCCCTGGAATGGTATGGATATACCGCATAAAAGGTTCCATGTTCACCGTCATATGCGTACCATCTTCGGGAAGGCTCAACATTTCGTACTATTAACATTTTAAATATTGAGTTTTGCTCAACACGGGCCTAGAGGGCGTGAACGGTAGCTAGCATTTTCACTATCGTTCATGAACAGTCTCAATCAAACCGAGACTGCAATAAAAAATGTATGTATCGTGTTCGGCGATTTCCAAAGTTCTCCCTTTCAACCACTTAACATTGCAGTGTATAGCATAATAATATGGCTATAATCTCTTTTGATAAACTGTTACCTATAAATGCTTACATGTATTGTTGCATGTATCTAAAAGGGTGCATGCATTGTTGCGTGTTTATTATTGATTTGTCATTGAAGAAAGTTAAAAATAATATAATGTATATGCAAATTATTCATTCAAAAATGAGATATAGGGTCCTATAGAAACCACAGCGTCCGAACGCAATGGCATCGTAGGTTCGCACTGTACTGCAAACAAGGACTTGATAATACAATGAAAGAGACAAAAAACAACAGAAAGGGTGGTGAAGACAGGGTTACTGACTTGGAACGGTCAATAGGCAATAAGGCCTACTGGTTAGCTTGAATACATTTTATATGCGCACAATCCTCAATTCATTTATGATGATGTGGACTGTTTGCCTTGGACTATTTTCTGTAAATTCATTTATGATGAAATTTGGACTATTCTTATTGGATGGCTTTAGTGGGAAGAGCCTTCAGGAACTGTCTGTGACAGTACATAAACAAACTCTGGGGGTTCTATTCAGATCAGTTTCGGAATTCTTTATTAAATTTAATTTAGATTTGGATGCTTTTATAAAATATATTTGTGAGAGGATTTACTTATTATTGTGCTCATTCCAAATAACAGTGAAATTATATATTTGGACTAAACTGAAAATATTTGAAATTAAATTAGAATCACAGGACACTTACTGTTTTGGATTAAAGAGACACTTACTGTTTTGGATTAAAGAGACACTTACTTTTTTGGATTAAAGAGACACTTGCTAATGTGAATTAAAGGAACATTGGATACTTTTATTTAGACTTAATTAAGACATTGGATATTAATGAAAAACTGGATTTGTGTATTCTTTAAGTGAATATTTTATGTTAATAAATGTGTTAATTATATTTGTGTGTGGTTGGTTTTGCTTCCTTTCTTGTTACATTTTACTTGTAACAAAACGTTAATAAGTTTAATAAATATTTTATGAAAGTACAAAGTTGTTCTTAAATTAAATTTTATTTTCCATTTGTATTGATGAACTTTAATGTGAAAATGCAAATATTGGTTTAACCGGGACCCAATTATCACCTGATTGTCGATAATCGCAATGTTTTCGGATGATATTGGAAGCATATGAATATCTTTTTTTTTATATTTGAATGCAAACGGTATGATGATTAAATGACTGCAATACTGCAATACTAACCAGTAAACTATACACATAATTATGTATACATGTAACTCATTGTTATCAAATGAAAATCAAATAAGTATACAAAGCTTGGTAATGCCTTTATCATGTTTTTCACAAAAAAAGAGAGAAAAAAAGTTGAGACTAGTGTTTTACATTGATTGCGATTATTTAAATATTGCTGTTTTGTATATTAACTATTTGTATATATGTTGGGTGTACTAGATATACCTATTTGTTTGCTTGTTTATAAAATACATTGAGTAATAGGCCGGTGGCCAAAATCTCAATACAGAAATAGATTTGTAACTTTTTTAAAAAAGGAAAGAAAGATAATACATGTAGACAATTTGTTAAACGCTTAACTTTGCTATTAATGACCTCTAATAGAGGTTTAATGTTTCGTATATTATATAAATATCACATTCATGAGAGGGTGATAGTAAGAATGTTCACCCTGAGGATACGATTATCGCCCGAGGCGAAGCCGAGGGTGATAATCAATATCCGAAGGGTGAACATTCTTACTATCACTCTCTCATGAATGTGATATTTATTTTATTATATCGAAATCCCTTCGGGCAAAAACAAGATTCATTTTCAGTACCGATTCCACTTTGCCAGATTTCTTTCTTGAAAAAAACGTTGGATCAGAAATAACGTAACTAAGAAAATGAGTGGTAGTTTATTAAAATCGGTCAAGTACTTTTGAAGTTATGAAGAGCTAAAAATAGCAATTTAACCATACTGAGCCGATGACGTCACCGAAACAGCGCGCATCAAAGCTGCGCATGTGACAATTTTTTACTATCACCCTGCGATTTACTATCACCCTGTACTATCACCCTCGCGTGAGATAGTAAGAAATTACACATTTTTGTCTATGTGGATTTAGCATGGGCGTCTTATGTGAGGTATAATAATGCATAATATTATGGTCCTATACCAAGTTTGTTTAAATGGTAATCCTGTGTTTAAGTTTCAGCATGCATCGGAGATTATATTGGACCATCTTAATAACTCTTCTTCGAACATGTTTAAAAAACCAGCTTCATCGGATTAATAAAATCAAAGTTATGGCCCTTGAGTTACTGGCATGTTTTATTATGCTTTGTTAAATATCTAGCTATTTATTTTTTCCTCTGATATTTACAGTCAGGTTCACCGTGTTTATATCAATGAAAGCTGCATGGGGTCGTGAGAAATGTTGCACCTTATAGTAGTTCTCACGAACAGACTCATTAAATCCGAGTACCCTAACAACAACATCAACATATACTTTAGTTCACTCAAGTTAATTTTGCATGGTAACAATATGAGGAAAAATAGCAGTTACATTTTATTCCATTGACGGGTTCAAGGGTACAATAATACAATCAAGGTTTATTATACTCATATACTCATGGGTAATGAGGTAAGAGTAGAACGGTACAGCAGTGGGTGGAAGGAGGAGAGGGGAGAGAACTTGGGATAGTGGGGTTTGGTGTAGGGGTGGGAGAAGTATACGTGCTATGATATACTATTGAATACTAATAATAATAATAATAATGATAATAATAAGAATAAGAAGAAGGCGATGAAGAAGAAAATAATAATAATAACGCATGCACAGTGCGTACAGTATAGATAAGGTGACCGACGTAGTCCATCCGCTATCTCTTTCTGAAAGCGAAAGTTAGAGAGATAGGTTCTGGATGTCGGTATGTTTCGATTTGGTTATGTGTTCTCTGTGTCTTTATCCCATCATATCCAAAACGCTGAGATGGTTACGTCATGTAAATGTCGCGTGGAGAGGATATGATACGATAGAAAGATAGAAAATAGGCATTACTGAGAATAGGATCAAATTCCGAACAATATATACATGTATATATATATATATATATAATGCGTTGGTAAGATTGAAAATTAGTTTAATTTATGTTATAGTAATTGAGAATAGCAGTGTACATACTCCTTGACAATCGATAATAAAACAACAACAACAGAAGACAAAGTACATTTGTACATTCGGTATTAAGTGGGTCAGATACTGTGTGCGAAATACTTTATAGCAAAAGTCACGCTTGTTAGGGACTATAATGTGTCGTGAATGAAGACAGGACAACCAATCGGTAGTCTATTTTTCGGGTATCGCGAGACTGTCGCATTTTTATCATATACAATTAAGGCAGTGTAAACAATGATTAAGAATGTACCATGCTTTCATTTACCAGTTATTCAGTTTTAAACATATACATATATAGTTCGTTATATTATATTAATCATGGTAGGTAAATATAGATAAACAAATCGAACAGGAAAAGCAGCATTCAAGGACGACAGTCAACCACAAACTCACACAGAAACATAGAAAAAAAATAAAGATGAATACTTGTAAAAGGCCAAATAAGACATCACAAACACAAAAGGGTTGACAATACGGCTACCGCCTTGGAAATGTCAGTGGCAAAAAAGGCCACTGTGGGGTTTAAACCAGGTTCTAGGATGCACCAAACCTCACACTTGCCCTACTTCAACCCAATAAAACGGGACAGTGTAAATAAAGAAATCCCCGCCATGAACTATTCTCTAACCAACAAGGCAGCATTAATAGGCAATATAAGTAAAACACAAAGATGCTTGTTTATATATAAATACAAAAAAACAGAAAGCCATAAAGAAGGTACTCAATTACTTGGAAGACGACCATTGAGGACACGACAAGACAAGACTGCAGACAAACATCAAACGTCACCGTTCTTTTGGGCTTTAGGTAGACGTCATCATAGAGTCCACAGCCTGTCCGGTCATCGCACAATTAAAGAGGAAAGCATAGTGGCGAACTCTAAATGGGTCCACCACCACGCATGCAGTGCGTTGCAAAATGATAGTGCCATAACCTCTTTTGATAAACCTTTTAACAAGTTTAACAAAGTATGAAAGTGATCATGACCAAGGATCTTATGAAGTTTGTAAATCACGTCACCATAGAAGTCAGGTTGTGATAGTCCTTGTCGTAGAAGAGTTCTTAAATTACTTTTATATTTGGAAAGAAAATCAGGGTTACGATAATACAATTTTGCAAAGGTTTTACAAAATGTATGGTAACGGTAACCCTGATGGAGTAGCTATTTAGTTATACAAAGATTATGAATATTAAAGTCCTCAACTCGAGTACAAGCTTTAGTAAAACGAATAAGTTGAGACACATAGACCCTAAGTTGCTCGGGGGACATCCCCATCTAAATGGGAATAATTAACAATATCAAAATTAAAATTATCTCTCTTGTCATATATGTTGCTATTTCACCATTTTCAACGGAGAGATGTAAATCAAGAAAAGAAGCGTTAGTATCAGAAATATTAAAAATTATGTTCAGTAGTTTATTAAAAAGGGAGCAGTATATCGGAAGCATAACTGTTTTGTTGCTTTAATATATTCGTTTATTATGTAGTCGTTGGTCGGGGTTTTCGAATTATTAGATTTTCGTATCATTCCCTCTATTTCTGATACAGTAATTGGGCCATTGAGGGTCTCGCTATGTACATTATTGACTATACGGGGTTCCTTATCTGTGCTGATATTAGTCGAAGAGTTTGCATTTGTTACGAACGTATAGAATTTATTGATATTCGGAGTTTTCGTGCTTGATTTGGGATTACTGCTTTTGAGGAATTTCCAGTAATCTTTCGGTTGTGTTTTACCCATTTTGCGTAGTTTCTTTTCATTATGGTATTTGTGTTGCGATATATAACGGTTTATAGTAGCTTTGTTATGTTCACCTGCTCGGTTCAGTGATGAACTATTTACATCCTATTTGTTTAACTGGTATTGTTTACGCGCGGTATTATATTTTACACTCACATTCCGGCACATAGGTGTATTTTTATGCTCAGTAGATGGGATATTTTCAAACAAATTACGACTTTCTGTTAAAAGGCTGGGGTTTAAATTTGTTACAAATTCGTTTTCCCTATTGGCGTCCCATTTTGGGGGTTTTAATGGGTCGTTTTCATTTGGTTTGGGCTTTAGACAGTGATACTTTGTAATCCAAATCAAGATTCATATTTAACAAAGCATGCCTGTCTGAGAATAACTGGTCCAGACCACATATTTCAAATTCGGAGAACAGATGAATACAGCTCGATGAGGCAAATATATAATCTATGACTGATTTATTTCGGAATGTCCCCTGTCCTTACCTATTCTACCATTTAGAATACATAAATTATTATTTTTGCAGATATCAATAATATGATGTCCATAGAAATACGCTTAAGTGGGATGTTATTATTTTCAAGTATGTATTTATTGAAATAGTTCATGGTGTCTTGGTCAAATTCAAAGTACATGTACTCTGCAATCGTCAACATTTATGAAATCGGTTGAATGGCCAGTGTGGCCGTTTGTGTCTCCTGTTAGTATGATGTTTTTGTATTGTATATACATATTTGTAATTTCGCTTTCTGTGTCAGAGAAATCTTAGTCATTCATAAATCTAGAGCTCACAGGGGGAATATATATAACACCAATAACAATGTCTTTATCCTGGTTAAAAATGTGCTTGTCCAATTTTACCCAAAGTGTATATATTCAGAATGGAGTAGCTCTATCTGATCATTTAGATGTTTTTTAATAAATATCCTGATACCACCGGACAAAAAAGAATAGTTGGGTACAGATATAATATCATGCTTATCAATCTTTGTTTCACAAAGGCAAAATACATCATACTTATTTATGAGTGGTACAAATTCTGGATAGTTGTGCCTAGTTTTTAGGCCACACATATTTAATGTTCCAATGTTCAGATTTCCAGTAACGGGTTGCTGAGTGGCACTGTTGTCCTGGTGCAATGGGATTAGGGGAGATATCTTCTGCAGAATTTTCAAGTTCGTTGGATGTGTTTGAGTTAATTACTCGTGTTTCTGTTTGTGAGTCATTACTGTTTATAAGAGAGTATGATAGTTTTCGTGTTCTCGTAGAGATGGGGCATAGTGGTTAACACCAGAAACATAGCAAGTAGCATTTGTTGGGTATTTGATGTTTGTAAAAACTTAGATTTATATTAAAACAGGCTACACTATTGTCATATCTTTGTATGCTAGTTGAACATAACGGGATCACATCAGAAGATTGTTGGAATAAGGAGTTGTGTTGGAGTTGACGGATGTATCACATTGGTTCAACACCGCACCCCCATCATGCCGGGTTGGTGTGAGGCTATCGGCTATATATGGCTCCTTCTGGGATTTGGCTGGGGCTGGTTGGTTCTGGGGTTTATCTGTATGACTAACAATGAGTCTGCTGGGGGCTTGCCGCTTGGAGGTTTCTGTTGTGGTCGTAGCGTTTCTTTGAGGAAATATGCTGCGATATGCCGGCTCAGTGGATTTTGTAGGTCACGTGGTAGGAGTCGGTGCAGTCCTGTCACGTTCTGGTTGAGGGTTTATCTTCTTCATATCGTTTTCTAAACTTTCGTGTGTTTCTGGGATTGGGTCTGGTATTGCATCTCCTACACTGTTCCCTTAAACCTTTCATCCACTCTTAAAGCAACATTTGAGTTTCGCGAGCCTTTGAGGACAGTGCCAGTCCGGGAAACGTTTTTTTGCAATGTCACCGTTTATCTCTAGGGCGGCTGGGAACTTCGTTTGGGGCCATACTTCCCTCGCAAGTTTAAATTATGGCTAGATATTCCGACGTGCCTCGCTTATTTCGGTTGGGTAGTCTAGGTTAATCCCATAAAGGGTATCTTTCACCATGTATGCCTGATTCATGACTTCATCAATGTGCCTAGTGTCAGTGAAGGTGTCAAGAATACTCCTGTGATGGGGTCTCGAGTTCGAGCGCGTTACTTTTGTACGTCCGATTATGTTCGCTTTAGATATGTCATATGCACCTGGATTAATATTTAGTTTCTCGCAAAGATTTTCTTGCAGTCATCATTTGCCATAAGTCCAGAGTGTCCGGAGAATATAAGGTTGGTTGGCAAAGCCGCGTCTCCATATATATTGACTTATATTCAAGTAGCCGAATACGCGAGTCGTTTACGTCGTGTATGGCAGAACTAAAATACATGTTTCTCTCCAAACTATCTACTCTGTATTTCATGGGGCCAAGGTTTTCTAACAGTTCGAACATGCTCAAATGTTTTTCATCACATTCATTTGTTTAAACTGCTTACTTGAAGGGTCAATTTTATAATGCAATGTTTAACAACGCATGCTGTTGGTGGCTGGGTGGGGTACCCGATGAATGACGTGGCCGCTTTTTCCCCGTGCCTGGACATAATCGTCATTGAGCGGGGTGTATCTCTCTATGTATGGTGAAGCAAACGTTGATTTCGAGTTATCGGGGTTAGCAGCATCCATTCTGGCTTAAGTTTGAGCCAATTTTCATTCAATTTATTATCAGAATACAAAGTTATTTTCTTGTTTTTCTATTATTTGCCTGGCCGATGAAAAATGTTCGCCATCACCGCTTGACGCGTCACGTGATTTTACAATTTATCCTCTTGTTTGTGTGTGTTGCTTCCAAGGGACCCCGATTTTCAGTACTTATTGATCTTGATCAAGTTCAATAATCAGATAAAATTGAGCAGAAACAGAGTAATGACCCTTGATTGAGTGAAAATTGCTACATTACATGTATCACCAGGTCCTTTTATTTCATCCGATCTTATCTTGCCCACTTTAAAATGTTAATATCAAATAAAAGCTCAGACAAGTTTGAAAAACAGCCATGTCTAACTCACAACTCCGAACCCATCACTTAGGAAAGCATGAACAAGCTGAACAACTAGCAATGTCGGACTAGAAACAGAGTTTTTTTGTTTAAACATATTTATTTTACATCAATTGCGAAACTAGTTCTTGCAACTTAGATTAATCACTCTCGATGGCTTCCTGGGTAGAACCAGTACTAAGCAATGTGGATTAATTATCTTGCTCAAGGATAAATAACGTGGCCGCGACGGAGGATCGAACCCACGACCTCTCGATCAAGAGTTCGGCGCTCTAACACTGGACCACGCACTCCAGAGTTATGGTCTTAAATTATTTAAACATGGTAATTTTTCTTCGTTAACACGTTTAGCTTCTTTATTGTATCCGATCTTAATCAAACTGATTCAAAATGTTAAAAAAAATTATATGGAATTAAGTGTGCAGTATATACAATATATAGCGGAAATTCCCGTGTCGCGTTTCTTTTTCGTTTCAGTATAACCTTGGTCAATTCGAAACAAATAAACATGTTATAATATCCTCGCATTACTTAATTTGCTTTGCTCATTTATTCTTGAAAATTTGAATATGTAAAAAATCTAAATGGTTTGGCTCATACATCCATCATGATGTTTTAATTAGTTTTAGGTAATACAGATCTTAGCTAAATGTTGCTTGCCTTTACGCATATTGTAAGACATAATGTGTACGATCTTGCTGAAATCATCAAGGATTACCATGTTGTCGTCATGGAGAAGTAAAACACATTGATTACTAGTTTGCTTTCATTATTTGTATGACCTGGTACGAAGTAAAACTGGAATATAGTTTTACCCTTGTCCGCCCGTCCGAAGTTCATTTCTCAGAACTGAGACGTTCATTTCCCAGACCCCGGAACCCGTAAAGCTTTCAAACTTCACACATGTTTACATATATTACAGCAGTATGTTCCTAACAAGAGTAGATCAGAATGAATGTCATTGACCTACTAATCGGAAAACAGCGCTATTTAAAGCGGAGCATCTGAGTCCCATCTAATTACTTTAAAGTAAGTCATATCATTTCAGCTAGTTGTTGGCATAGAAGAGTATTTGGTATGCAAAACATATATGGTACGAGTATACACTATAATAAGTGTACACTATAATATGTTTCTTTCCCACCAAAGCTTAAACTCGGAGTTGAGTTGTTGAGATCACTCTCCGTCCATCGTCAGTCTGTCCGTCATCCATCAGGTACTTTTTTGTGCTTCCCGAAATGTTTCGGGGGAGCATATAATCGCCGCTATGTCCTTCCGTCCTTCTGTCCTTCCGGCCGTCCCCCATTCGTCCGGAGCATAACTTCTATACTGATGAGACTGCAACGAAACGTCACACAATGATAGAGGGCAATGAGAGGAAGTGCAGAATGCAAGTACCTTAACTCTGTTATCATTCAAATTAGAGTTATTGCCCTTTGTAATTTTATTTTTAGATATTTTCCGGGCATAACTTCAAAACTACTGATGGGACTACAGTAAAACTTCACATAATGATAGAGGGCAATGAGAAAAGGTGCGGAGTGTAAGAACCGGAACTCTGTCTTCATTCAAATTAGAGTTATTGGCGTTTGTAATGTTATACTTATAATTTTTCTCCGGTGTATAACTTCAAAACTGCTAATGGGACTGCAATGAAACTTCACACAATGATAGAGGGCAATAAGAGAAGGTGCAGGGTGCACGAACCGTAACTTTGTCTTATTCAAATTAGACTTATTTCCTTTGTAATTTTATACTTAGAATTATTGTCCGGAGCATAACTTCAAAACTACTAATGGGACTGCAATGAAACTTCGCACAATGATAGAAGGCAGTGAAAGAAAGTGAAGAGTGCAAGAACCGTAACTTTGTCTTATTTAAATTAGAGTTATTGCCCTTTGTAATGTTATGCTTATACTTTTTGTCCGGAGCTTAACTTTAAAATTACTGATGGGACTGCAATGAAACTTCACACAATGATAGAGGACAATTAGAGGAAGTGCAGAGATCTACAACCAATCTTCGTTCAAATTCGAGTTATTGCCCTTTGTAATTTTATACTTGTAATTCTTGTACGAAGCATAAATCGAAAATAAACTGTTTGATGTTTGATACATACAGTTTTAATCTAAATATAAACGGATAATTATGTAATTGTACGAGTATTACTGACATTGTAAGTTTAGAGTCTGGTGAAATAGATAATTATTTGAAGTTCAGAAAAAGTTTTAAAAAATTAAAAATAAATGTCACATTATATGACCATCATACCTGCAATATATTTTAAGTGAATTCAGTAAGTGGTTCAATTTATTGGACTTCCAAAATTGGAGAAGCTAAAGTACGCCTAACATTGCTTGTTTAAATATCAGAAGTAAATCGGCTAAAATAGCTTTCAACTAACTAAGCTGTTAGACATTGAACGGTTAAACTACCGCTCACGTGCAGATAAGGAAGCCGACAGAGAATGACTGTACTATTATAGATTACAATTCAAAATGCCAAAATGTTTCCTGAAGTCAATACGTTGTTCCATCGGGAAACATGTGACCAAATTTTGCCCGATCAAATTATTTTATTTTTTTGATTTTATGATAAATTTAACAAGATGCTCAAGCATTACTGAGCAATACACATCTCTACCGGAATTTTCTTTGGTAACAGTGACCTTGACCATAAATGCAATCCCATACTTGCTTTTCATATAAGCCACCTACACACCAAGTTTCAGGCTAATATCTCATTTCTAAAAAAAGTTAATGAGCAGAAACAGTTTTTCAATTTTTAGTAACTGTGAAATTGACCTTAACCCAGTGACCCAAATGCCATCCCAAACTTCCTTTCAAATTAGCTACCTACCCATAACGTTTCATTACAGTATCTCATTCCTAAGTAAAGTTATTAAGCGGAAACCATTTTTCTTGTTTTAGTAACAGTGACCTTGACCTTAATCTTAGTGACCCATATGCAAATCACAAGCTTCCGTTTCATATCAGCTACATACCCATAACGTTTCATTCCAATATCTCATACCTAACTAAAGTAATTGAGTGGAAATCATTTTCTATTTTTAGTAATGGTGACCTTGACCTTGACCGCAGTGGCCCCAAATGCAATCCCAAACATGCATTTTATATAAGCTACTTTTACACCAAGTTCCAGGCCAATGCATTATTCCTAACTAAAGTTATTGAGCGGAAACCGTTTTTCTAGTTTCCCTGTCCGATCTTTTTATATTTCTTAGTAACATTCAGTGACCCCAAATGCAATCAAAATCTTCCTGTTCATATATGCTACCTATCCATAGAGTTTCATTCCAGTATCTCATTCCTGACTGAAATTATTGAGCGGAAACCAAAAAACTGCTATTTTCTGACCCTGATCTCGAAAAGCCGGTTGCATACATGTATAGTGTTTGGATTTTCGGTCCGTCCTTTGCATATACAAATAAACGCTATGTTGTGGGACTAGGATTTTGGGTTCGAGTGGTTGTCAATGTCTTGAAAACAGTTTCTTGTAGTGATTTAAGTCATTATGTGGCTTTTTTTAAAACAAATATGAGAAAAATAAACAAGGTTACTTTCTAGATAACGTCCATATATTCATACTTCCGTCTGTCCGGAATTGTTTCGTTCGCCATATCTCATCAGAAGGCTAAAAGTCGAACAGGAAATATAGCTTTCACAGAAAACAGTAAACCTATACCTGTACCTGTGTGAGTTTTGTAAATTAACATATCTGTAAAACCACTTTTTCCGGGAAAGTTGTAGGCCCAATGCATAAAAGCAGCTACGCAATGTAAGTTACTCATAAGAACCTCTATATGAAATATGTACACATAGTCATGATAGTTGCCAAAAAGTTTGTAAAATTTACTAAGCACTTGGAAACAATCAAAGAGTATAAAATTCAAGAAAACAAATATATTATTTGTTATTTATTATAATTTGAATGGTCTAAAACATTCATTGAACGCATTTTTTTTTTCTGTTTCAGAAATGATTAAAAGTGATCTAAAGTACAATACTCTAAATCATTAATTAGATATAGTTTTAACCGATCTCATTAAAATCAGACCATTTATCACGCTACGATACTCTTCACGAAAAAGATCTGACAACACTGAATTGGAGGTCAAGTCAGATTGACCTTACGATTAGCCAATCAGATTTCAGCCTACAAAATCGCTCGGTATAGACTGTTCCACTGCGCATGCCCCGTTTCAGTCAAACGCTGTGGAGCAGTCTACGCTCGATATTGAAAGGGACAACGTCCGTAACTTTTAGCTTATAAAACACAGAATAATTGCATTTCATTGCATTGACAAACATAACACACCAACCATTATTAAATATTTACTGAATAAAACCAAGATTGTTTGACGCAATTCAATAACGGTACAAGAAAAAGAAGTATCGCTTCGTGGAGTTGAACTCGTAACCCACACTAAAATTACACCCGCGGCTATAATAATAGAACGCCGCAATAGTCGACCTCGCTACCGACTGAGCTTAATGGGCCAGACGCATCAAGTAAGACATACTATATAGAAAACCTAATGTTGCAATAATCTCTATAAAATATATATTTTTCAGATACAAAAAGAATGTTCCGAATGTTTTAAAAAAAAAACATGACCGCGCCCATGATTTTCTTCAACCATTGTTTTTAAGATACGGGAAATATCTCCTCCGCACTCGTTCTTATATCGGGGCCATTTCTCTACCGAGGGAGATATTTCCCGTATCTCAAAAACACTGGTTATTAAACTATATATGGCCGAGCCATGTTCCGTACTGGGAAATATCTCCCACTGGGAGACAAATCAGAGACAAATATGTAATATACATCAATAACACACGGCGACTTTATCTTTTTCGGATATATGTGTTTTATGTGTATTTTCCTTTGTTTAGTTCACTCAAAGATCATCTTAAGTGCATATGAAACGCGTGATTTCCTTGGTTGAATTTAGTTGATCTTCTCATGAATATTGATTAGATGAAAGGTCGATCGGACGTGACTTCAAAGGCAATGTTGTCAGATCCTAGAAGCGGAGAGTATCTACGTGTAATTAGGATTTGATTTTAATGAGATCGAGTTTTAACAAATCATGTTTTGAAATCATATTCATTGTATTTTTTAAGACGTCCTTATCATGTATTCAGCAGTAACCATTGTCATTTACTGTTTTTGAAGCCTTGAGTTTAAAATTCAAATGATTTCTGTGTGTTTATTATATTTGTATTGTCACAATACTTTGCTCATCCAATCACTATTGTTATATTTTCATCCCTAAGGGATTGCAAAACATTCAGAGATGGAGTTTTATCCTTAAAGCTACAGAGTCCCTATATCAATCGATTTCTTCTTTGTAGGCGTGTCTTTATTTGTAACTTCGTGTTCACCAGCTCATGTCGAAATCGGATATTTAAGCGAGCAAATATAGCGAATGAAATCATTTACTGTATATAAATCGACCTGTGCACATCGTACCTATACACAGGTAACAGTATTTTTTACAAAAAGAAAAGTTAGCTTCTTTCGGGGCTCGAACACACGACCTTCTGATTTCAAGTCCTGTGCTCTATCCAGTGAACTACAACGCCACTTGAGAAAATACTATACTAACTACCATATATTATAAGGCAAAATAACTTAACATATTTGAAAGCAACTAATGATGGATCAATAAATATGCAGTCCATATTGTCGCACGTGTAAATTAACATTTCCTGGTGTAATAATGTATCTTATCAATATGAAACTAATACTTCGCCTCCATTCCGGGCAACTATTTTTTTTATCAAATATATTCTGGAGCAGTCTATTTATCGATGTTACCTGTACGGAGGCTAAATAAAAATGTGAAATTTTACGTATCGATTTCTCCTTATATACCGACTTTTGGGGTGTTCGTCGATTTGAAACTACTTCACACGTGACTCATTCATATTCATGAGTTATTACCAGTTAAAGGGAATGTAGCGACACAGCCAACCATCTGTATTATTGAGTGTTCTGAAATACTTGAATAAGGGTGAAAGAATTATCAAAACCGGATGATAAACAAAGAAGATATGATCATTTGAAGTTTCTGTTGAACGGATATGGAAGCGGCCATTTTGAGAGCTATGACATCACGGTTCTAAATGACCATATATGGAATATTTATAAATATGAAAATTTACTGATTTATACTTAATGGCAGTAATGCTTTATATGACCAGGAAAAAAAAGCATTCATTTGCAGTGATTTTCTCCGTTTTAAATGATATTTAGCAATATTCCATATATGGTAATATGGAACTATGACGTCATAGTTCTAAAAATGGCGGCTCCCATATTCGTTTTAGAACAACCTTTAAATGGTCATATATTTTATGTTTATCATCCGATTGTGATAATTCTTTCACATTTTCCAAGTTTTTCAGAACTCTCAATAACAGAGCTTGTTAGGCTATGTCGCTACATTCCCTTTAAAATAGGGACTGTACAGCTTTAAACAAATGTGTTTCTTACACCATCTTGATTGAAAGTTTTGGACTCTTCTCAGTTTGGCCCATTTTACTTGGATTTTCCTTAAAGGAACTAACCCGCGAAATAACGGCAAAATTACACAAGACGACTGTTTATCAAATTTATAACCAGGTGTTCGGGTGATATAATAATGCATATGTCCAGATGACGAGTATAGGTTTATTTATTGGTTGCTAAAAATACCCGTGATTGAATATGCGTAAAATGAAATATGAGTTGGTAACTTTTAACTTTCAATTCGAAGCTCCAGTTTAAATGCGTGGCTTTGTCTGGCTGGTTAAAGCCGTTTATATTGTGTCTACAGTGTTTGGATTAAATTGAAATTTTGGAAATGATGTATATTTATGTTGTAATTTATTTGAAATTTAATATATTTAATCGAATTTGAAAGATATTTCTGCTATTATTTGTGTGTACACTCGGTTTGTGTTGCTGGAACGTATCTCCGTAATGTAAGGAAGCAAGCTTTTCTTTCGAGAAAAGAGATCCAGGTTCAAGTCCTGGCGGAGAACATTGCACACTTACTGAGTTGTATATGCAAACACTTTGACTTTGCACAACCAGGACGACTTTGAAATAGATCGATTGGATAAAATCGATTATCACTTAAGTATAGTGTTAAATAACTCATTTTATAAGTAATATACATTGGCCAAAGGCCAGCAGAACCTATAGGATTGCGCGTTGTCCGTCGTCGTCGTCGTCCGTCCCTTTTGTTGTTAACACGCTAGCACTTTCATTTTGCACTTAATCTTGACGAAACTTGGAGGGGGTTGTTAGTTTAAGAGATCGGACTAGTTTGAAAACCAACTAGATCGCATATTTTACAACTCAATTATGACCCATGTTTTACTGAATAAATGCTACATTATACCTTACTAACACTACTAAGTATTAATCGTTGCCAAATTTAGTGAGCGTCTTGATATCTATAAATGCTCGAAATAGTTTTAAATAGTTTGCAAATCAGCCGAAACAGAGTAATGGCCCTTGAGCTATTATATCAATTAAATCTTGAACAACTTATCTGCCGTTATAAAATAGCATATACATAAAAAATACATTATCAATCATAAAAAACAGTAAACTTAGTTTATGTCAATGCATACTCTGCATGCATAATTAAAACACAACAGTACAGAGATGAAAGAAATATAACGTATATATTGAGCAGAAAACAACTGTTAGGTAAAGTCGCAGTGAACTTGACCTTCGACCTATTTACGCCAAATAAACAATCTATGGAGCCGTTTTCGTTCAAATGAGCGAACACCAATTGTCCTCAGGCGACCGTCCGCAGAGTGTGGAAGCGGAATTATTGTTTAATCACACTTAGGATATGTTGGCTTCAACCCTTTTGTGTTTGTGATGTCGTTTGCATTTACTTTTGCCTTCTTGTTTGTCTGTTTGCGTGTTTGTTTCTGTGTTTTGTGGTTGACTGTCCTCTTTGAATGCTACTTTCCCTGTCCGATCTTTTTATATTTCTTCATAGCCTCTGCTCCCAACAATATTGATTTTGTTTATTGTTCCATTTGTTTTCTCGTTTATGGTATAACATGTTGTTAGAAACGGGGACTTTCAGTAGCTTCTATGGAATGGTATGAAAATATCACATTGAAAGTTACATGTTCACCGTCATATATATACCATCTTAGGAATGGCTTAAACTTTCTTACTATTGGTATTTTAAATATTGAGTTCTGCTCAGACCAGGGCTAGAGGGCGTAAACGGTAGAAAAACTCATTTATAAATAGTACTTTACGAAACTATCAATTTTGTGTGACAAAACCGGCGCGGTTGTCAGTCCGTCCGTCCGTCCGTCATGTCAGATGTTGTGTCATGTTAACCTGCAGTGAGACACGCTTAATATGGTCAACACATGTGCCTTTCAACCAACGTTTGCGATAAATAAGATAAGTTCCGCTATGGAGCAACGGTACATGCAGTTCTTTGCAAACAAGATGGAAGAAAACATCCACATATTATGTTTTCAGGATTTATTCAATGCCCTGCCATGTTATTAACCAGGAAGATACTCTAATGGTAGATAAGTAAGCTAAAACCAGATATACAAATGAAAAATCTAGCTATACAACACTTATGAGTAGATTTAGAACATATGTAGTAAATATAACTATAGACAGATCGAATGTTAAACTTCTTTAGCCAAGACCATAGCAATGTAAAATGTTGACAACTGCGTGGAACCAGTATATATGACTGGGTTGTATTTATAAATGATGATGAACTATTGAAGTTACACATGCGCATTAAGGACAAATAATGAAATTTACAAAGAATTAAACTTAACCTTTTGGGAGAGCTAATAGTGAGCTTACAACTCCATCACTTGTTTTTGACAGATAGGGACAGCTGGAAAAAAAAGAGATTACAACTCCATCACTTGTTTTTAACGGATAGGGACAGCTAAAAAGAGGTTACAGCTCCATCACTTGTTTTTGACAGATAGGGACAGCTAAAGCATGAGATTCCAACTCCATCACTTATTTTTGACAGATAGGGGCAGCTTAAGAAGAGATTCCACTCCATCACTTGTTGTTGACAGATAGGGACAGCTAAAAAAGAGATTCCAACTCCATCACTTGTTTTTGACAGAAAGGGACAGATAACAAAGAGATTCCAACTCCATCACTTGCTTTTGACAGATAGGGACAGCTAGAAAAGAGATTATAACTCCATCACTTGTTTTTTTCTACTGTTTGAGGGGAGGTAACATGTTCAAAAAATATAAGATAGTAGACTAAACAGTATTACCCATTGTCTAGGTTAACGGAACACGCGGCAATCTTGAAGTGTTTATGAAGTATTGAAATTAGGGGCTCGATTTATTTATGCAGTACCCTTTTCAATTTAAACCTATTCAAAAATGTAATTAAATAATTTTGGGTTTTCATTTGTTCGTATTATTCTACCGTAGATTTAATTATATTATTCGTGTAATATAATCAGCAATTAATAATATACAAAAACAATCTGCTTTATAATATTCGTATAACGAATATTAATGATGGAACAAATGCAAGTCGTGTACTAAAGTGAGTTTTTTTTAAAAAAAATCAAGATTGCCGTGTGTCTCTTTAAATAAAATTTGACCTGATCTTCGACTCGCAAGAAGGCATTTAATTATGAACTCGTTGTGTGTGCTTACAAAGAAGGTAATCACGCATTTGACATTCATGTTTCAATTTTTTTGCGAAACAATCATCATGATAATTAAAACTTAAACGTAATATTAATTGTTTCGTTTGTTAAAGGTATACCTTGCAAATCTGGATAATTTATTGATGCCATTCGAAACATAAAAAAATCCATCATAACAGGCTTCCGTTTCTCATAAAATATACAAGTTTTATTGTATAAATCAGAAATACTAATCAATTTGAAGATTTATGCATATCAGACCTACTTGTTTTGTTAAGTAAACTTCAACTTCAGCTTAACAAAGCCAATATAATAACGCTTCTTTTCTTGATTTAGATCTCTCGATTGAAAATGGTGAAATAATTAGCAAAATCTATGACAAGAGAGATGATTTTAATTTTGACATTGTTAATTATCTCCACTTGGATGGGAATGTTCCCCGAGCAACACATTATGGCGTGCATGTGTCTCAACTTATTCGTTTTTCAAGAGCTTGTACTCGAGTTGAGGACTTTAATATTCGTGATCTTTGTATAACTAAAAAGCTACTTAATCATGATTACCGTTACCATGAACTTCGTAAAACCTTTGAAAAAATTTATTATCGTAACCCCGATCTTCTTTCCAAATATAAAAGTTATTTAAGGACTCTTCTGCGACAAGGACTATCACAACCTGACTTCTATGGTGATGTGATTTATAAACTTCGTAAGATTCTTGCTTTCATACTATCTTTGTTAAACTTGTTAAAATGTTTATCAAAAGAGGTTATGACCCTATCATTTTGCAACGTACTGCATGCTTGGTGGTGGACCCTTTTACAGTTCGCCACTATGCTTTCTTCTTTAATTGTACGATGACCGGACAGGCTGTGAACTATATGATGACGCCTACCTATAGCCCATTGGGACGGTGGCGTTTGATGTTTGTCTATGATCTTTCTTGTCCTGCCCTTAATGGTTTATTCTCTTGTTGCTCTGGCTTCTGCCAAGTCATTGAATTCCTTCATTGTGGCTTTCGTGGTTTTTTGTATTATATTTACACGAGCATATTTGTGTTTTACTTATACTGCCTATTGATGCTGCCTTGTTGGTTAGAGATTAGATCATGGCGGGGATTTCTTTATTTACACTGTCCTGTTTTAATGGGATGACAGTAGGGTAAGTGTGAAGTTTGGTGCACCCTAGAACCGGTTTAAACCCTCAGTGGCCTACTTTGCCACTGACCGTTCCAAGGCAGTAGCCCTTTTGTCAACCCTTTTGTGTTTGTGATGCCGTTTGCATATAATATTACTTTTGCCTTCTTGTTTGTCTGTGTGCATGTTTGTTTCTGTGTTTTGTGGTTGACTGTCCTCCTTGAATGCTACTTTCCATGTCCGATCTTTTTATATTTTTTATACCACCACCACTCCTACTCCTACTACTACTACTAACTAACTACTATCTACTACTGACTACTACTTCTACTACCGAAATGCGTAAAAATAGGTTTATTCCTGATTCATTGAGAGCTTTTAGCGATTTTATATTTGTTTGTAGTTTTGTTGACACCGATTCTCCGTGACCAAACAATAATTACTGTGATTAATAATTACCCAATGCAGTCTGCGCAATCGTAATTTCTTTGTCGATTTACGAAACTGAAAATCTGCTTTTTCGGTTTCCGTCACTCAGGAACTACCGACTACGGAAAATGACGAAGAGTTCCGATTGTGCCTTATCACTAAAGTTCAAACTATGCATGCTTTAACTTTATTAAACATGTTGACCCTTAATATATATCAAATGACGGAAGACCATGAGATTCGCCTGCATTGAAAGTTAGTGTAGGAAGTATGAAATAGTGTGTGAAACATTGTATTTGAAAGTGTGTTGTTATGTGAATGCATTTAATTTAAGATAATGAACCATATCTTCGACATGGAATAAAACGAAAAAGGAAACGTTATTTTTTTTTAACATGATTCAGTTTTAATGATTAACAATGATTTTTGAATGCTGCGAGATCAAGGTTGAAAACATGTCAAAATAAGTATTAAACAAGATCACAAATATATACATAATCAAAGCGGGGAACCGATGTGAGTTTTGAATAACGTTCGCATTAGAAAACATGGCGGAAACGTCCACATCAGGTAAGTATTGTCTGAATAACTCATTTATTATATAAGGTAAAGTATAAAGAACATACCAAAGTAGTCCCAGCCGTCGGTGCAAAGCGTCTTTTGAGCTGTCTATAGCCGTTTGTTACTGATGCTCGACCAACTTTTTTTCATGTGTCAACACAAATAAGGATAACTTTTGATTTTTCCACGATTTTCAATCAAAAAGTTAAATCTACTCGTTGTAGGAACTAATGGTACCTATATTTAATCAAATCAATACTTTAATGTAATTTGAACTTGTATTTTTACGAAATTGCTGCGACTTTTTGGGGAAAACATGGAAACAAAGTTTTGAATATATTTTGCAACGGTTTTAAAAAGAAATATCGGTTGCATTGAAACTACAAATTAAAGCCAACTATGGAAAACGTTACTAGTGCGTCTTATTTGTTTTAATATGCTAATGTTTTGTCGCTTTTAACATTTCTTTTCAGTAAGTGATACTCATACGTGTTGTTTGTTTTCCGCCTCGTACATATTCATGAGCTTATTAGCATATAATATATAAATTAATGTACCTTTTTTTAACGTAACGCTTTTGCTTTTTCAGTGACCATCCTTTTGATAAATATGACGGACATCGGGCTAAATGCATGAATAAAGGGACCACGATTAAAAGTGAGAGAAATGCAGTAACTAGAGATTCCCTTGATGTTTGGAGGGAAAGCGAAAGACGCCATGATGGTAAACTGCTGCCAACAATTAGAAATAGGATTGATATTTAATGTCAATCTTTTAAAGTCAATTAAACCGAATGGTTAATTCCTATATGTGACATTTGAAACTATGATCTATCGAATGGATTCTCACTATGCGGTGATATGTGGATTATATGTGGTAAGCTTCTCAGTTGTGTGACACAGTGGAGTAAGAAGTACTTCTAAAGAAATATAAAAAGATCGGACAGGGAAAGAAGCATTCAAGGAGGACAGTCAACCACAAAACACAGAAACAAACACGCAAAAAGACAAACAAGAAGGTAAAAGTAATATAAATACAAATGACATCACAAACACAAAAGGGTTGACAATAGGGCTACGCCTTGGAACGGTCAGTGGCAAATAAGGCCACTGGGGGTTTAAACCGGTTCTAGGGTGCACCAAACCTCACACTTACACTACTTCATTCCATTAAAACAAGGCAGTGTAAATAAAGAAATCCCCGCCATGATCTAATCTCTAACCAACAAGGCAGCATCAATAGGCAATATAAGTAAAATGATATAAGGGTCCTATAGAAACCACAGCGTCCGAACGCAATGGCATCGCACTGTACTGCAAACAAGGACTTGAAACTACAATGAAAGAGACAAAAAACAATAGAAAGGGTGGTGAAGACAGGGTTACCGACTTAGAACGGTCAGTAGGCAATAAGGCCTACTGGTTAGCTTGAATCGATTTTATATGCGCACAATCCTCGCTATTATCCTGTCTTCAGCGCACAAATAGACAAGACAGTGTAAACAAAACTACATCCCATCGAAAGGAAAACTCTAACAATAAAGTCCATATCCAGAGAAACTAACTAAAGATACACATACAAATAATAAACATCTCAGGATGTATCCAGAATCGTACTGAACAACCATAGTAGTTGCAGCTAAATGGAAAACCTATCTAGGGTACGACCAGAAAACCCGAGGGATGGAAGCTCATGCACCCACCTCCCTTAGTTGGGGTTTCAGTAGGTACAATCATAGAGTCCCAAGAGGTAGTCCAGTCATCGCACAAGTGAAAAGTGAAGCGTAATGACTGACTGTAGAGGGGTCATCGCACAAGTGAAAAGTGAAGCGTAATGACTGACTGTAGAGGGGTCAATCACTAAACATGCAGTGCGCTGTAAAACCAAAGGGTTATATACTTTTCTGACGAACTTCCTGATTAAATTTGTAAAGCGGTCAGGAAACCCGTCAGACCCCTTTAACTTACGAAGTTTATAGACCACATCTCCATAAAATGAGGGTTGTGATATGCCTAGTCGCAGAAGTGTTTTAAGCGGTAGCCCTATTGTCAACCCTTTTGTGTTTGTGATGTGTTTGCATTTTTTATTACTTTTGCCTTTTCGTTTCTATGTTTGTGTTGTTTTTTTTGTGTTTTGTGGTTGACTGTCGTCATTACACGCTCTAGCAAATCGAATGAGCTGGGATATATACACCCCATATGAGGTAGCACGAGGTACATCTCCATCCAGGTGTGGATAGTTAACGATGTTAAAATTGAAATCATCTCTCTTATCATAGATTTTAGTATGAATACAATCATTTGAAATCGAAAGATGAAGATCGAGAAATGCTGCTATTGTATCGGAACTGTTGGCTTTATTCAACGTGAGCTCTGGTGGATAAATGTTAGTAACCATATGAGCAAAGAACGGATTATCAATATTGAGTATGTCATCAAGATACCGAGAAGTATTATTAAAGGCATCAATAGTTTCACCCTGGCTAGCAGGTGACAAACTCAACATAAAATCTCTTTCATAGCAGTACAAAAACAAATCTGCAACCTAGGAATACCAACAACCTGGCGGTAAATAGTTTTACCGTATCTTATAAAGATGTTATCCAGAAGATAAGATAAGGCTCTACAAACATCAGTACAAGTCCACATATTATACTTATCAATGGAGGCGTTAGTAAAGAAAGCCCTGACATTATTACAACCTAGAAAAGTTGTACCTTCTCTAGCAAATGTCTTCTGAATAAGCTGAAGCAATTTTTCTTTGATAAGATTATGTGGTAGTGTAGTATACAGTGTAGAAAAGTCGTAGGTGCTTAGAGAAGTTTGTCAAGAACTTCTCCAGAGTTTTTGATAGACCAAAACAGATTGATTCCTGAGTTCTCGAAGGCCTTTCCGCAATATTAACAATATGTTCTTTAATCGCGGAAAATCAGGAAGTCAATAGTTTTGATATATTGGTCGTGGTACATGAACTAGAATTAGCGATAAAACGTGCTTTGTTAGGAATGTTGTGAAGTTTGGGTATCCAGTACATGGTAGGGAGCTTCGTCTGCTTACTAACTACAGAAACCTTTATAGTCTCCATAAAGATCACAAGCTGGGAAACAATGTCCGTCTCCAGCAGAGGTGTAGTTAGATAGAACACAAATATGCTCGTGTAAATATAATAAAACAAAAATAGCCTAGAAAGCCACAATGAAGGTACTCAATGACTTGGCAGAAGCTAGAGCAACAAGAGAATAAACCATTAAGGGAACGACAAGAAAGATCATAGACTAACATCAAACGTCACCGTTCCAATGGGCTTTAGGTAGGCGTCATCATAGGGTCCACAGCCCGTCCGTCATCGTACAATTGAAGAGGAAAGCGTAGTGGTAAACTGCAAAAGGGTCCACCACCAAGCACGTAGTACGTTGCAAAATGATAGCGTCATAACCTCTTTTGATAAACTTGTTAACAAGTTTAACAAAGATAGTATGAGCAAGAATCTTACGAAGTTTATAAATCACATCACCATAGAAGTCTAACTTCACTGGTTGACAAATATCGATGGTTTTATATGTCTAAAGCACGTTTAAAAGCCATTCTGACAATGAATAGAATGATGTCACACTTCCTATTTTATACGGACCTTACAAAATCACTCAATGTTTACGGACTTTAAAAATAAGTTCAAGTATTTGATGTACCGCACTATTGTATATAGTCCAGTGAACAATGAGAACGGCGAAATTGATTCAACACCCTTTTCCCAAACTCATTTCGCGTAATATTTACACTTATGAGACATTGTTGTTGGTCGCGAAAACTGTGTCACGGGAGAAACCTTGTCATATAAAGATAAAATTCGAGCACAACCAAAACAAATTACAATTTGTTTAATGCGCGGAGCCCGAACATTGCCGATTTCTGAAATGATGCGGCCCTATATTCGCCTATTTCTGACATCTGATTTGTTTTTTGAAATTGGGGAAAACGTAGGCTATTTTCGATTGGGAATGGGTCCGTGTTATACCCTGTAGTGTAGAACATTCAAAAAGGCCTTGTGACATTAATAATAGGTAACTTATAGCAATACTCATGTGACTGAATACATAATCTTTAAAATAGCCGACAGAGTTAGTAAATATTCATGTTTTGAAAACAAGCGAGTGTATTATTTGATATTGTAAGACAATTAAAACAAAACAACATATCAGTTGGCTATTTTAATTACAGAGCTACAGGCAAACTTCCTTGTCAAATGGTATTTTACCTCCTAAATATGTCTGCAGTGCTGATTCAGATTATTTTAAAGAGTAAATATTATAATGTTTTTTGTGTTTGTCATGTCGTTTGCTTTTATTATTATTTTTGCCTTCTTGTTTGTCTGTTGGCGTGTTTGTTTCTGTGCTACTTTCCCTGTCCGATCATTTTATATTTCTTTACTTCAAAATATGCTTTTAACAAACTAGAATTGTTTATTTTCAGTGCTGATTTTCACTCCCAAATTATGTTGTTTAATGCTGATTTGTATTAATTTTAATGCGGAAATACTCCCGAAAATTGTTTATTTGCTTCTGAATGAAAGTAATAGCTTTTATTAATAATATCAGAATAAATGCGCTATTGTTTACATAAATTCCATCATTCCATCATCTCTAAATATAACTTGGCCCTGAATCGGACCTGCACCTGATGTTGTCGTTAATTTACTGTTGAATTTCTTTTGTACTTGAAACCAATGACCTTATTAATAATTTCTTATCATAATCATTTTTGTATTGCCTTATTAGCATGGCAGAAACTTAGGGATCACTTTGTCCATCGTCCGTCGCACTTTACCCTGCAACCTAACCTTGGCCATAATAACTTGAAAAGTATTTGTCCTATGTTCATAAAACTTCACACACATCTTCATTTTACCTCAGGCCCATTTCCCATATTTTATTTTGATGTATAAAATTATAGAGAATGAACCTTTCATGGTCTTCATGTTCATTCCTGTTCTGCGCTATATAACCGTTTACGTGTTGGTGCGCCATAAAACTCAGTTCAAATTTAAAAAAAAAAAATACTTAGAATAATATTAAATATAATATGCAACATTTCCACTCGAAATGATACATTACCGTAAAGTCAATAATAGGAACCGTCGTATAAATTGCATTTTGGCGCAAGAAAATATCCAGGAAATACCTATTGTATTTTATATGAGTTTCCAACATCCAAAAATAGAAAGTTTAACATTTCTCTCTAAACTTACTGAAGAATTATGGACAAAAATGGCATAAATGGAGAAATAGATGCACTTATTACCTGTGTAATTTCGACATGGCAAAATTTGAGTTTCTATGCAAAATATATTGGCTTAAGTATGCCATTAATTTTTCACGTAGCTGATTTCCGCTCCAAGCAGTTTGTCATCAAACTCCGCATAAGTACGCGATTTTCTCACTCGAAATGAAATAATAAAGTCGGGGTTTGACGTGAGCAGCACTATACCAACCCAGTAAACTCGATCATGAAAAATTGTAATAAAGCAATCCGATGAAGGCTTCACTGATGAATTTTAGATCATAATGTTAAATCGGAACAACAGTTGCTATTTGTGGCTTGTCAAAATTGTTCTGCCTTTAGTTAGTGATGTACCAATTATTGCAACCGATGCAAGTCTATAATCAATCATCGGTTGAAAGTATAAATGCACTTAATTAATGTTCAAAATAGGTCTCTTGGAAAGGAATTTCAGGATTGTTATTCGGGTCATTTGGTAAAAGATTAAGGTCACTGTTACTATAAATAGGATTTAGGTTGCCATTCAATAACAGTAGTTTACCTTGACGGATTTATCAAAAGCTTGTTCGGAAATAGTATGGGATTGTTACTTAGGTTATCCAAAGGTCAAGGACACTATTACTGAAAATACAAATTGATATTTATCTCGACTACTCCTCTGAAACTACAGGATGGATTTTCATGAAACTTTACAAGAATGTGGCCAATGATGTCTGTTTGATCCTAGCAAAAATTCACGTTGAAATCCAACATGGTTGCCAAAGCTAAAAATAGATTATTAAAAAACTAGTTTGAAGCGACTACTTCTTGAAAACTATAAGTGATATTGATATGTGACTTTTTCTAAAATGATCAGCAGGACATGGTCCTTGTCGAAAATCGTTTTGATTTATATTAAACATTGCTATAGTTGCCATCTTTGTTTTGATCCTATGTGTCAAAGGTACTACAATGTTAATACTATGAAAGAGTTATTGGATACTATAGATTTTAGTCTTGTTTTAGATTTCCTAAAAGAAATCAGACTATATAAATCATTATAATGTGTTTTTGTATATATTTACTTGTTTATATACCCGTTGACGGACATTTGTTGATTTACATATATAGTTTATATTACTATCATATCATCCCTTATTTTATTATATTTTTATTTTTATATATTTACATTAATTTTTAATTACTACTTTCGTCGTTTTTTGCGCATAATATGACCTATTTATGTAAAACACCATTCAATTCATTCATTCATTCATTCCATATTTGTTTACATAGAGTTATATAGTAAAGACTTTTAGCGACTACTCTGAAACTACTTGACGGATTTTCATGGAACTTTACAGGAATGTTGCTCTAGATGTTGATCCTAATTGATCCTAGCAGAATTTCAGGTCGGCAGGATATTCAGGATGAGTGCCACGGCTTAAAATAGATTTTTAAATACAATTTTGTTGGGACTACTTATTGAAAACCATGAGTGATATTGATATGGGTTTTTTTCTAAAATGATCAGCATGACATGAGGTTGATCCGTGTTGAAGGTTACTATGATTCACCATTAAATATGACAGCCAGTGGCCATCTTTGTTTACATAAAGTTACATAATTAAAACTTTGCTCCTCCGAAACAACTCGACTGATTTTCATGAAACTTCACTGGAATGCTGATCTAGCTATCAAAACCTATCAGTGAAGCTTCAATGTTATTGACCTGTTGTTGCTGAATAAATTTACTTTCCCTTAAGGAATTTTAATAAAACTTCACCACAAAGTGCATCTAATGGAGAGGAAGCTCGGGATTGTTATTTAGGTAGTTTGATTTTCAGTCAAGGTCATTGTTGCTAGTGGAAATTGGTTTCCACTCAATAAATTTAGTTTCCCGTCACGGATTTAAATAACACAAAGAAATCACCTCAAGGGAATTAAACATGAGCTTCAGGTCATTTTTCCAAAAGTTAAGGTCACTGTTACTACAAATAAAATTTGGTTTCTGCTGAATAAATTAAGCTTCCCTTAAGGAATCTTAACGAAATTTCACTTAAATGAATCTCGGATTGTTATTTAGGTAATTTGGTTTTAGAGCTAGGTCACTCACAGTCAGTGTACATGTGAAATAGATTTTCCCTTTGCAGGATTTCAAGGAAACTTCACCACAAAGTGTGGCCTGTGGAAAGGAAGCTTAGAATTGTTATTCTGGGTGTTTTGTCAAAAGGTCAAGCCTCAAGGTAATTTTTACTAAAAATAAAAAATAGTTTCCGTTCAATAAATTTGTATCATGATCACTAAAAATTCCCTTTGTAATAGCACAGGTGTAAATCGTTAATAGAAAAAAACACCTGCCAGAATCAATGGTGTACTACAACTACCAATTATTGGAAGTCAGAGTTTTTCAGGGAGCTGAAATGGACATGCTACAAAACAAATAGAATATGGTTTTAATGAGTTTCACACAACTTCATAAAAATATGCAGCCCATTGAAAGGAAGCACTGGATTGTTATCGCTGTTACTATAAAAAAAAATCAAAAAAATCCGCAATAACTTTCCCTTGAGGGCTGTCTAATGAAATTTGGCAGGGTTGAGAAGTATCCATTGTGCTGTTTTAAGATAGATGATTACACATACTGGGGACTTGTTATTTGCTGAATTTGCTCGTTTTCACTGGGTTTCATTTTAATGAAATGGAATTAATTCATAAGCATAACCTGCATCTTCTTCTGGTTGATTCAGATGCCATTCTTTAAGAGTTAGGATCAGTGCCTAGAATGGATGGTTATAATTATGTAAATATACAGTTTAAGTTGTGATTTATTTGAAGTAAAATGTGCTTAATCTAAATATGACTTGGCTGATTAATTTTTTGTACGCTGTGTGCTGTTGGGAACAACACTTTAGTGTAAGGAAGCATGCTTTTTTTTTCGAAAAAATAGATCCAGGTTCGGGTTCCTGGCGGGGATCCTGGCATACTTATTGATATGTACAAACTTTGTTCTGGGATAACCACAACTTTAAAATACATACATGATAAAATTGGCCATTACACAATTATACTAGTGTTAAAACATCTTTCCATAATATTTGAATCCGGCAAAACCAAAAGAAAAATATTGTCAAACTAAAATTATTATATAACTTTCATTGTTTTATTTATATAGTACTCAGGTCGGCAAACAAAGATTGTGTCACCTCCACCATTTTGGAGATGTGTGTCTTTACTGATAATTAATTGGTCAAATCCTTGCTAATATGTCATGCTAAAAATGATAATTCACTGCCTTTCAAACATGCCCGTACTCCCATGGTATAAAAAATAATAACACACACAACCGAAATTTAAACCCACAACACCATGCTAACAATTAACAAGTAATTAAATAAAACTTAAAATTTAAAGTCGAACCGTTTATGCAAGACAGACTACTGAAAACATCAAAATCACATATAATCTCCAACGGTACCGGTCGGCATTTAAAGAGTTTATGTGTATGTAATGTTTTGAATTAAATAAAAAATAAGTAGATGACATACTTGCAAAACCGATGCAAACGATATATTGAAACGTAATATTAAAATGAATAATGCGTACTAGTAACGTTTTGCATAGTTGGTTTTAATTTGTAATTTTAATGCGAAAGATATTCCTTTTAAGCCCGTTGCAAACGATATTCAAAACTTGTTTTCCTTTTTTCCCACCAAACGTTTCAACAAGTTCGTAAAAACCAGTTAACGTACTAGTACCCTTTAAAAGTAATAGTTGATGATATATAGGTACCATTGGTTCCTACAATGAGTAAATTTAACATTTTGGCCGAAACTCGTGAAAAAATGCAAATGTTTTCCTTATTACTTTTGACACTGGAAAAAAATGGTCGAGCATCAGTAACAAACGGCTAAAGACAGCTCACAGACGCTTTGCACCGACGGTTGGAACCACTATGGTATCTTCTTTAGACTTTACCTTATCGCAATCGGTTAAAATCGGTTAAATAATAAAACAGTTATTCAAACAATACTTACCTGATGTGAACGTTTTCGCCATGTTTACTAATGGTCGCAAGATGACACTAGTGGTTGGGGCTAACTCAGGAAAGAATCAATGACAGTGAATGCATTTACATAAGTTTAATGCAACTTTTAAAATATGATAAATATACAATTATCTAAAAAAAACAAGCGAATACACAGATGAAATATAAAAAGAAAGTTCTCATGAACGTTTAAGACGTTCTTAGTATTGTAACAAATACTGAATGTGTCGACTGATTATATAAGACACTAAAGTGTTGTTAAAGTTAAAACAATGTTGATTTATGATCTAGCGCGATAACTGTGATGCGCGAGAGCTCATGTAGATGATGATGCGCGAATCCAATGAGTGATTGTCATCAAATGCCTTCTATAAGGGTTGATGACGCGATATGTATGATGATTAACCTCCACTGAGGTTGTGGATGATGTTCCTCCAGTGAGGACTGATAACGGGCCCACCTCGTGTCCCGGGGGTTGTCGCTCTGGCCATGCTGCGCAGGTACGGGGACCGTCTCCACCGCTCTTAACGTTACGCGTGGAAGCTTAGCTCGACTCCGGAAGGCTTAAATCAAAACCTGGATGGCTTAGGCTGTAATTATACATACGTTTTAGATGTCGGTTGATAAACATAACAATCTTGCAAAAGTATCACTACCCAAACAAATCATTTTTTAATAAATATATGTTAGCTGTACTAATGATGAGTAGCAATGTACATGTATATTTATTCTACAAAGCCATGTATACGCCATGTACGTCGCTGTTAACCAATGCCCCTAATACATGTAATAGACAACGTTATCAAATCACACGTATATTACACTCACTGAGTTATGCATGCACACATGTATGTCAACTAATGCCCATAGTATACAACGCTATGCATACGCGTCGAACATTTATACTAGTGACTCATCTCATTGTTAACTAATGTTAACAATCGTGTATTACAATCACTGAGTCATACGCCAACGTTAACTAATGCACCTATTATCCACTGTTATCAAATTAATATTATTTTACAATTAATGATCAATTACAATAATTACATCTAATAAAGTAACTTCAAAATCATATGCTGTCTCAAGTTAATGTTTGAGTAACATCAAAGCTAACCGGATGTCGTAACCGCCAACCAAAATGGCACCGCCCACTGAATATAAATGTACGATAAAAGTTAATAAAATAAATACTGACCACATATTGCCTGTGAATTTCGCCGTCCAACTCCTGCTCTAAACAAAGCAACTATCAAGCAATCCCGGCCAGAACTAGAAGACAATGGATTTTATAGCAAACGTTACGCCCAAACTATTATTTCCCCCGTTCAGTCCGTGACATACGTGGCTAAATTCGCAGTAATAAAATCTACACGAAAGGACCCTTACACAATGATGCCTTTCAAGGGAGACAGACCTATACGTTTTCATGCATTAGCACAAAACTAAACTTATTAAACGGCCCTTCCGGACTCCCTTTTGCGGCCACTTAAAATGTGCACGGTTTTCCGTGTTACCTGAATATATCATGAACATTGTGAATTTGTTTCAACTCAACAATGGATTAGGGTGTAACTAACAAGTACTTACAAGAGCTATGTACGACCAATACGCTCTACCCGTGACATTTTGTGACAACATCTCTCCACTTAAAGAAAGTGCAACAATTTTTAAAATTCAACAAAATGTTTAATTTAACTATTATTTAGTCCTAGCAAAAGACATGGTTGCATAATAAGCAACATTAAAATTTCAACAATATTCTACAATTTTACACTACACTGTCGTAACTGCTATTGTACCATACACTGCAATACACTAGTTTACTATTGTATTAAACCTGTCATTATGTGCGGCGACTTAAATAGTCTGCCCCAATATTGTCCTTTCCTCGGATCGCTTTAATTTTCATCCGTTAAGGCTGCAGAGTCAGTGCCCACCTCATTAACCTACTGTTAGCTACCTTTGCTTTGTTCATATAGGCTAACGGTTGGTGGTCAGTCACCTAGACAAATTCCTTACCAAAAACATATCGGTGGAATTTACTGACACCCCGCACTACTGCAAGACACTCCCTTTCGATTACAGAGTAGTTGCATTCCCGGGGTAGTAGTTTCCGACTTGCGTAAGCCACGGGTAGACTACACCCATCTTGCTCTTGCAGTAGAACTGCACCCACCCCTATATCGGAGGCATCAGTTCTGAGAATAAACTCCTTGTCAAGCTCAGGTAATTTTAGTATTGTGGTTTTGACCAGACTCCCCTTTAAAGAGACAAAAGCTCGCTCCTGGCTTCCCCCACCCCTCAAGTTATACTGTTGGGCTGACTTTTCTTTGTCAAGTCTGACAAAGGTGCAGCTATAGCCGAAAAGTTTGGGATGAACTTCCTGTAAAAACCCGCCAACCCTAAAAATCACCTAACTTGTTTCTTTGTCTCGGGTCTTGGTGCTTCCTGAATTGCCTTAACCTTGTAGGGGTTGGGTTTCAATTCTTGGTCTCTCCCGACAACATGACCCAGACACTCTATATCTGCGTAACCTATGTGACACTTGCTAGGTTTTGCAGTCAGTTTAAACCGGCGTAGCCGTTCCAACAGATTACGTAGAGCCTTAATATGGTCTTCAAATGTTGTTGTAAACACCAGGATGTCATCTACAAAACTGTCTGTGTTGGACAAATCCTTCAAGACTTTCCTCATCAACCTACAGAAGGTTGCTGGGGCGTTTACGAGACCGAAGGGCATGACCTTGAACTTAAAAAGTCTTGTGAAGTTCCGAAAGAGGTCATTTCTTTAGCTTGGTCTGAAAGTGGGACTTGCCAGTAACCTTTACTGATGTCTAACTTGGAGAAATATGAATATCCCGCAAGTTTAGAGAATACCTCCTCAATATTAGGCATTGGCTCTGCATCAAAGATGGTACGTTTATTGAGCTGTCTAAAATCGATGCAGAATCGAATTGACCCATCTTTCTTCTTAATAAGTACGAGTGGGGATGAAAAAGGGGCGCTTGAAGGTTCGATGACACCCAATTTCAACATGTCTTTCACCTCCTCATCAACAATTGATCGGGAGTGAAATGGAATGGGATACCCCTTAATTCTAATCGGTACCCCTGATTTGAGTACACTATCATGTTGCACTCCATCTGTCTGCCCCGGGTTTTCGGACAAGACATCACTGAACTCCGAGAGTAAACTACTCATCTCTCGTTGCTGCTCTACACTAAGCATGCCCGATATGTCTACATCGGCTGCTGTCTCCTTACCTACACTAGTGGGAAAATACATGGGACTAGTGTCCTCACTACTGCCTTCCGCACTATCCTCAATAACTGCAACATTGACTACCGTTAACACCCCTTGTTGCACATTATCGGTTCTACTGATATACACTTTCAGCATATTTGCATGAAAGGTCTTTAACTTTCCGTTTATCTCGATACGATAATCCATAGTGTTCACTATCCCTCTAACGTAAAACGGACCTTTCCATTGTAATAACAGCTTGTTATTGTCGGTCGGGAGTAACAGTAACACCTGGTCATCTATCTTAAATTTCCTTGCTCTAGCTTTCTGGTCATAGTACCGTTTGTACTTGGTACTTGCCTTAACTAACTGACTTTGAGCTATCTTACAAGTCTCCTCTAGTTTCTCCTTCAGATCTAAAACATACTGATATGTAGTCTTAACCTCATCACTATCTACTTCGCCTGTCCACATCTCTCTAAGAATCCTCATGGGACCTCTAACTGATCTACCGTACAATAACTCAAACGGAGAAAATCCTAATCTCTAAATGCAAACAATCAAGCATTGATATACTTGTCCCAATCTTTGGGTCTCTCTGTACGCCGTAACATTTGCTTTAACGTCCCGTTAAATCGTTCGACTAACCCGTTACACATAGGGTGATACGGTGTTGTCATGATTTGACGCAAAGACAATAACCTGCTTACTTCATCCATAAGTGCTGACGTAAACTGTGACCCACAATCAGTCAACATTTCCTCTGGTACACCTAGCCTACTGAACATATCAACTAATGCCTCAGCTACTCTCTCAGTTTCAATTGAGGGCAATGCTACTGCCTCTGGATACCTAGTTGCATAGTCTATCATGGTTAAAATGTACCTATTTTTCCTATCCGACACTGGATAAATTGGTCCAACTATGTCTACGGCTACCCGCTTGAATGGTGTATCTGTCAGTGGCATCTGACCTAAATGTACTTTGGTCACTCGACCTTTTGGTACTGTCCTTTGGCATACATCGCAGGACCTACAATACCTAGTTACATCTCCACTAACGCCTGGCCAATAAAATTCTGCCAATACTCTATCTGACGTTTTTTTTACGCTTAAATGACCTCCCATAATCGACTCATGAGATACCTTAAGCACTGTCGTTCTATACAGAGTAAGTACCACTAATTGGTGAAACTGTCTACCACCACTATCTTCAAATTCTCTGTACAATAATCTATTCTTATCTACATACTTACAACTACCGGACCCTTTACACTTCTTCACTACACCATCCTTGGCCTTCACTTTACAAGGACCTAATGAATCGTCTTGGGTTTGTGCTTCTATAAACTCCACTTTGGATATGTCACCTACAGCTGCAAGAACCTTTAATTTTCTATAAGCCTGAGCTTGCTTCTGAACCTGCGCTCTAGTCTACTTATTCTACTCCTAAAATCGGACACTACCGGAAGTACTGAACCTTCTATGTTCCCTATCGTTAAATCATAGCATCGGGTCGTCCATACATAGTGGCTCTGTAGTCCCTTTAAAGAAGGTGTATCTACATCTATTCTCGCTATTGGCACGTGCCTTACCGACTTATTTAACAACATACACGGTGACTGTTTACCTACCAACTGGTCATCCGTAACTAAACTACGCCTAACTACCACACCTGTACATCCTGTATCCCTCATTACAATTACGTCCGTGCCATTCACTCTACCATCTGCCGTTGGAAGATTTGCTTGTTCCGATCTTGGCCATTTCGCCATCCGCTTTAACACAACATCTACTACTTCGGGGTTAATAACCGGCCTATTACTACCTCTGCCTCTGCCTCTACCTCGGTTTTGACCGCCTCTACCTCTACCGAAATTCCATGGGTTGTTAAAACCTTGGTTCTGACTACCTACATTGTTGTCCCCTCTACTATTGTCACTAAAATTGTCTACGACAGCGGATACTTTCACCGCTTTCCTACACTCATGTGAAGCATGATTCCCATTACATTGACGACAACGAATAAAACGTCTACCTTTGTTGTTACCACTATTGCTACCTCCTCTAGCACCCATCGAACTACCTTCACCTCTATAGTTTCCACTCTGGACTTTCTGTTTATTACTATGATCGTCCCCTTGCCTATCTCTAAAAGGTCTGTCTTACGACACTACATTATGAGCTCCACCTCTAGCCTCGGCAAACTGATCTGCTTGTGTTGCCATTTCTTCTACACTAGCTAATTTTCTTTCTTTTAGAAATAAGAACAGATCTCTACTACAAACATTGAATAGCTGGTCCCGCAACAAGTAATATATGAGGCCTTGATAAGTCTGCGCTACCTTCCCTAACTCTAACCATTTATCTAAGTAGTTTCTAGACCTACTAATGAACTGAATAAATGACTCGCCTTTCTCAGGCAAACAAGCTCTAAACCGCTTTCTAAAACCTTCTTCAGTTAACTCAAATCTCTTTAGCAGAGCATCCTTTAACTTGTCATAGTCAAGAGAATCTACACTAGGTAATCTAGAAAATACATCTAAGGCCTTGCCTCTCAATAACGCACTTAAATGAACTGCCCACTTATCCTTTTTCCATTCCTGTAACTCAGCATAACGTTCAAACCGTAACAAGTAACTGTCCATGTTATCTTTGTCAGCATCAAAGTATGGTAACTTCGGACCTTTTAACTTCCCAGAATACCCATCTTGCCCTACAGTTTTACTGTCCTTACTATCTGTCTTAGCTGCTTCCATTGCTAAAGCTAACTTATGATCAAACTCTGATTTCTCCATCTCCATCTTTATCTTAGCCTTAGCTAGTCTACCATCTGTTTCGAACCTCTCATGTTCTAACTCTTGCTTCTCCCTTACTATTCTACTTTCATCATCTCGCTTCTCTTTAGCTAACCTACCTTCTAATTCTAGCTTCTCTTTATCAGCATCTAGCTTCTCTTTAGCTAATTTACTTTCTAATTATTTCTTCTCTTTATCAGCATCTAGCTTCTCTTTAGCTAATCTACTTTCTAATTCTATCTTCTCTGTAGATAATATACTTTCTTCATCTCGCTTCTCGTTAGCTAACCTACCTTCTAATTCTATCTTCTCTTTAGCTAATCTACTTTCCAATTCTAACTTATCTTTCTCAGCATCTCTTTCCTGCTTTGCTAATTCTCTTCCCGTAAGTCTAAATTCCCTTTCCCTAGCCTGTTCGTCTTTAACAAAGGTTCTAAGCTCCTCTCCAGTATACCCTAACTCCTTACCCATATCCGTAAGATCCTTTATGGACGTCATGTTGATAGACATTGTGGAATACTCACTACAATAACTACAATACACAAGTCACTAATATGTCTACTCTACTAACTACTAATGGTAAGTCACTGTGTCCTCAGTAAATACCTGGGCATCATCATAGGACAAGGTACATACACATTTTCACTAGCGCTAACTACTAACGGTTATGTATAGATAGTATCTAGCTTCCACAAAACATATACACTACATAAAATATCTATATTTGATATTGGACATAAACCTTAAACAATCATAGAAATGTGTATAGCATGTACATGTATATTTACTTCTCCCATCAATATAAGTATACTCGAGTGTCACAACTTGAGTAGAACGTCTTGTTCGCCAACCTAATTGGATACTATTGGTATATCAAGTGAGGTAAAAACAAACACCCAAATTATTCAGCAAAAGTGCCTCAGATCCAATCGTGTAGACCACTGCGAACTCGAGCCAAGGAAAGAACGTACAAAACAACAGTTTGGAGTCACCCTACCCCTGCCATGTCTTGACTTGTCTTCCAAGCTGTGGCCTTGATCGTCTACAGTCGCCTTGATGGATCAGAGGGTGGTACACAATTCTAAAATAATAAGTAGAGATTTAGTATATCATAATAAAGATCACTTATTGATTCTTTCCCTACGTAGTCGCCCAAAATCCCACTACTCTGAAAACCAGTTGTCGCAAGATGACCCTAGTGGTTGGGGCTAACTCAGGAAAGAATCAATGACAGTGAATGCATTTACATAAGTTTAATGCAACTTTTAAAATATGATAATTATATATACAATTATCTAAAAAAAACAAGCGAATACACAGATGAAATATGAAAAGAAAGTTCTCATGAACGTTTAAGACGTTCTTAGTATTGGAACAAATACTGAATGTGTCGACTGATTTTATACGACACTAAAGTGTTGTTAAAGTTATAACAATGTTGATCTATGAACTAGCGCGATAACTGTGATGCGCGAGAGCTCATGAAGATGATGATGCGCGAATCCAATGAGTGATTGTCATCAAATGCCTTCTATAAGGGTTGATGACGCGATATGTATGATGATTAACCTCCAACGAGGTTCTGGATGATGTTCCTCCAGTGAGGACTGATAATGGGCCCACCTCGTGTCCTGGGGGTTGTCGCTACTAGAACCTGGCCATGCTGCGCAGGTACGGGGACCGTCTCCACCGCTCTTAACGTTATGCGTGGAAGCTTAGCTCCACTCCGGAAGGCTTATATCCAATCCTGGATGGCTTAGGCTGTTATTATACATACGTTTTAGATGTCGGTTGATAAACATAACAATCTTGCATAATTACCATTACCCAAACAAATCATTATTTAATAAATATATGTAAGCTGTACTAATGATGAGTAGCAATGTATACACATTCTACAACGCCATGTATACGCCATGTACGTCGCTGTTAACCAATGCCCCTAATACATGTAATATACAACGTTATCAAATCACTCGTATATTACACTCACTGAGTTATGCATGCACACATGTATGTCAACTAATGTCCATATTATACAACGCTATGCATACGCGTCGAACATTTATACTAGTCACTCATCTCATTGTTAACTAATGTTAACAATCGTGTATTACAATCACTGAGTTATAGGCCAACGTTAACTAATGCACCTATTATCCACTGTTATCAAATTAATATTATTTTACAATTAATGATCAATTACAATAATTACATCTAATAAAGTAACTTCAAAATCATATGCTAGTCTCAAGTCAATGTTTGAGAAACATCAAAGCTAACCGGATGTCGTAACCGCCAACCAAGATGGCGCCGCCCACTGAATACAAATGTACGATAAAAGTTAATAAAATAAATACTGACCACATATTGCCTGTGAATTTCGCCGTCCAACTCCTGCTCCAAACAAAGCAACTATCAAGCAATCCCGGATAGAACTAGAAGACAATGGATTTTATAGCAAACGTTACGCCCAAACCATTATTTCCCCCGTTCAGTCCGTGACATACGTGGCTAAATTCGCAGTATTACAATCTACACGAAAGGACCCTTACACAAGTTTGCCTTTCAAGGGAGATAGACATATACGTTTACATGCATTAGCACAAAACTAAACTTATTAAACGGCCCTTCCGGGCTCCCTATTGCGGCCACTTAAAATGTCAATCTAACTGGGCAATATGTTTTACGGCGAATACAAAATGAAGTTGAAGAAAATGCACATGATGGGTTTATCTTTGTCAAGGCAAATGTATGTGCTGTATTTCCATCACTGAACATGTTTAAAATATAGTGTTATGTGAGTTATGCACAAGGAAAGAAAATGTTTCTGTAAAATGTGTTTACAGTGTTTTAAAACGGAAAGGATGCTAAAAAAGAGCCTGATTTGTCTTTCACCTAACGGTAAGCAATCAATAAAAATGCCAAACAAAGATGAAAGGTTCAATTTAAAAGCTATGACAGGCAATTAATGGTTCCGTTCGTTATATATGCTGACTTTGAAGAACTAATTGAAAATATTTCTTCAGCTTTTAACTATCCTTAACTATCCTAAAAACTCATATACAGAGGCTTATCAAAAATATACTGATTGCGGTTATGATATACATTTGTTTGTTGTTTTGTGATACATATTCTCAACCATTTGCGACATACAGATGACCGTTAATAAATTTGTAGAAAAGATAATAGAAGGAGAAAAATATTGTAGGAAAGCTATGTTGCATCATTTTAAAAAAGAGTTAACAATGACAAAATCACAAGAAACAGAATTTAGAAAATCTAAAAAATGCCATATTTGTGGTAAAAATTATGTAAATGTTTAGAGACTATTGTCCCATTACTGGAACGTTCAGAGGAAGTGCTCATGAAGTTTGTAACCTTAGGTTTAGGTTGATTAGAACGATACATGTTGTGTGTCATACCTTGAGAGGATACGATTCTCATTTGATAATGCAAATATTGGGAAATTTAAAAAAGAAATAAATGCAATACCAAATAACATGGAAAAGTATATCGCCTTTTTGTTGGGAAAATATTAGGTATTTATTGATAGTTTTCAATTTATGTCTCAATCACTTGCAAGTTTAGTGAAAAACATCCCGTCATTTAAATATACTTTGCAAGAATACTCTGATGAAAAGTTAGCACTAATAAAAAGTAAAGGTGTTTATCCTTATGATTATATGAATAGCTTTGAGCGTTTCAAAGAAAAACGATTACCTGATAAAAATAGATTTTACTCCCAGTTAAATGATACACGCATTTCAGACGCAGATTATGAACATGCTAAAAACATATGGAAAACATTTAAATTTGGTGAAATTGAAAAAAGAAACTGAAATTACATTGTGGAGTGTGATCTAGAGTATTCCAAAGAATGACATGACTTGCATAATGATTATCCTCTCTCTCCAGAAAGTTTAAATGATTATCAGACTATTGCAAAAGTTTAAGGAAAATACGTCCGTTTCGTAAAGTTTTTATGTTAAAATCATTTCCTAGGTGTCAGGGCAATGTAACCCTTACCTTTGACCTTCTAACAGAAACATAAATGAGAGGGGGTGTTGTTTAACCAAGAGCTCAATTTGTATAAAGTTTCAAGAGTGTAGATTAAATATTCATGAATAACAGCTGGGAAGGAATTTGTCATGATCAGGTCACAGTGACCTGGACATCTGACCTACTAAGCTTAAAATTAATAGAGGTTGTTGTTTTAACATGGGTACTATTTCTGTACAGTTTCAAAATTGTAGGTCTAATAGTTACAAGTTACAGTGAGGAAAATGTCTTAGGATTCAGTCATTGTCAGTTCAATGTGACCTTGATGACCTACTGAACCCAAAAGTAATAGGCTTCCTCCTCTGACCAAGGACAATGTACCTAAGAAGTTTAATAAATGTTTAATATATTTCTGGGATTGTCATTTGCGTATGTCCATTTGAAAACATGGTAACCATGACCTAATAAGTCCCAAAAGTGATTGTTCCTCCTCTCAGCAAGGGCAATGTATCTACAAAGTTTCAGGAGTGTAGGTATAATACTGGAGTTATCACTTGGAATATGTACTGGAGACCTTGAGCTTTGACCTAGTGACCCAAAAGCAACAGGGTTCATCCTCTGACCAAGCGCAATATATCTATGACGTTTCATGAGTGTGAGTGTTGTGGTTTTACAGTTATTTGGCGGAATGTGTATTTCCATATAACGTCATGGTGACCGTGACATGTGGCCTGCTGACCCCAAAGACGAAAATGTTTTTCTCTTGCCAACGTCAATGCACATACAAAATTTCATCAGTGGGTGTGTTATGGTTTTGATGTTATCGCGCAGAATGCATATTACCTCATAAGGTCATAGCGACCTTGACCATTGACCTGCTAACCCCAATGAAATACAATATTTTCTCTTACCAAGGGCAAGTGTAGGTGTTGTGGTTTTGAAGTTATCCCTCTCACCAAAGTCAATACACCTATGAAGTTTTTTGAGTGTGGGTGTTATAGTTTTGAAGTTGTCGCGAGGAAATGCCTATTTCCATATAAGGTCATGGCCACCTTGACCTTTGTCCCACTGAACCATAATCAATAGGGTTCCTCCTCTCACCAAAGGCAATGTACCTTTGAAGTTTCAAAAGTTTGGGTATTATGACTTTGAAGTTATCAGATGGAATGTGTATTTCCATATAATGTCATGGTGACCTTGACCTGTGACCTACTGATCCAAAAAAACAAGAGGTTCCTCCTTTCACCTAGGGCAACGTGCCAATTAAGTTTTATGAGGGTAGGTGTTACGGGTTTGAATTTGTTGTGCGGAATGCATGATTCCATATAAGGTCACTGTGACCTTGACCCTTTGACACCAAAAGCAATAGTGTTCCAGCTTTCAACAAGGGTGATGAACCTATGAAATTACATGAGTGTAGGTGTAACGTTTTTGAAGTTATCATGTTGAATTCATACTTCCATATAAGGTGATGGTGACCTTCACATTTGAACTACTGGTGTTAGTTTTTCTCCACTCACCATGGGCAATGTATGTATGAAGTTTTAAAAGAGTAGGTGTTTCAACTTTGAAGTTATCATGAGGAATGGATTTTTCTATATAAGGTGACATTTACCTTTACCGTTTTTAATACATAAGGTTACCTTTGACCTACGGACCCAAAACGCAATAGGGTTCCTCCTCACACCTAAGGTAATGTACTTCTGAAGTTTTATGAGTGTCGGTGTTACAGTGTTGAAGTTATTGTGTGGAATACATATTTCCATACAAGGTCACCAGGACCCTGACCTTTGACCATCTGGCCCCAAAGGCAGTAGTGCTCCTCTCACCTAGGGCAATTTACCTAAGAAGTTGTATGAGTGTAGGTGTTACGGTTCGGAGGCTTTTATGCGGAATTCATATTTCTACATAAGGTGATTGCGACCTTGACATTTGACCTATTAACCCCAAAAGCAATACGGTTCCTCCTATCACCTCGGACAATGTATCTATGAAGTTTTATGAGTGTAGGTGTTATGATTTTGAAGTTATTGCATGAATGCATATTTCCATACAAGGTCACTGTGACCTTGATCTTTGACGACGTACTGGGCCCACTAACAATATGGTTCCTCCTCACACCTAGGGCAATGTACCTATTACGTTTTATGAGTGTATGTATTATGGTTTTCAAGTTACTGTGCGGAATGTATATTTTCATATAAAGATCGCCGTGACCATGACCTTTGACCTACTTGCCCCAAAACAATAGGGATCCTCCTCTCACCTAGAGCAATGTACTTATGAAGTTTCTTGAGTGTAGGTGTTATGGTTTCGAAGTTAACAGACCCATTTATTTCTTGCAAAATGTTTAATGAAAATTTATTTCCTGTAAACAGAATAAAAGAAAGGCTGGTTTTAAATCGTCCTTGTTATCACAGGGTATCAGCGGGCAGTCGACTAAAACGGAAGTTGCTAATCTGCCCGGCGGTGATCAGTTAGTTGTTGTGATAAAATCACTCAGTGGTGTGTAGAAAATCCTTCGATTTATAATTTAAAAAAAACATTTTTTACACACAACTGAGTGATTTTATCACAACAACTAACTGATCACCGTCGGACAGATCAGCAACTTCCGTTTTAGTCGACTGCCCGCTGATGCCCTGTGCTTATGTTGGCATGTGTATTTTAGACGTCGAAATACTTAATATATGATTTTCACTACAGTTTAATTAAAAATAAATATAATGAAAAAACTATGTTATTATTCACGGACACCGACTCGTTGTGTTATGAAATTAAAACAAAAGATGCATATAAATAGTTTTACAAGAACAAAGAACTTTTGGATAAAAGTGATTATGATCCAAAAGCAAATTTTATTTTGACGATAATAAAAAGATTATCGGCAAAATGGAAGATGAAGCTTGTTGCATGCCAATTGTCGAGTTTGATGGATTGTGAAGTAAAGTGTATTCATGTTTTAAACAACGAGGTCAATGCAAAGAAATGCAAAGGTGTTAAAAATGCGTTGCTAAAAAACAAATAACACATAATGATTACAAAAACATTTTATTCACAGCAACAGAAGCTCACCATCAAATGAAAGTTAGCAGATCTAACAAACACAATCTAAACAGCTATGAAATTAATGAAATTGTTTTGTCTGCATATGATGATGACAAAAGGTGCATAATTATTAGACAATGGCCAAGATACGCTAGCATATAAATAAGCGACCTCCTACTTAGGTAGCTGTTGATAAATCTGGTTAGCCACGACAAGGATGATCCGACTTTTTTGATCGCATTGAAATATTTTGAAGGGGTGGGATAAGTACATCGACGCTCCGATGATATTTGACAACATTTTGGAACGTTACCCTTCAGGTTTAAAACAAGAGTAGCAGTTTTGAGGTTTATTATCCAGAAACGTCTTATTGCCACTTGCATCGGGGGGAATTTCCACCAGTCATTTCGCGAGGGTTTGGAATAATCTTGGTTTGCTGATTGTGTTTGCTGATTGGAATAAAGTAGCCTCGTTACATTTACCACTTATTTTGAAATCTGGTTGGTCACATGGCTGGAAGCGTCCTCCTGTTTAGATAATTGGAGAACAGCCAGATTTGAAAAAATAATAAAGTATCAAATCATATTATTAATTACCCTATGAGAAGTATATCGGGGGGTATTTCCTGAAGGGGTTTACAAAACGAGTTTTAAAATTTGTTGGTGGGGCTTGATGGAACAGCGTCATTCCAACTCGGAGCTGATTGGAAGTTGTTTTGATCAGTCTTTTCCTGGTGATTTTAAATTGTTTTGCATGCGGCAACACGCAAATTTGCTTTTTTTTCATTGTGGGCGTGGGGGGAGTGGGGGGGGGGAGACCCCGAGGGGAAAACTGCGACTATAACCCCTTTCTATACTACTCAAACGCTTCTTCTTTATATAAGCTACCTATCCATAAAGTTGCATGCCAATATCTTATTCCTAACTAACTTATTCAGCGGAAACGCAAATTTAAACAAAAAAGTTAACATAAATTTAAAAAAAAAGTTTAACGTAACATATGTTTTGGAGAAAGACGGTGACAGTGACCTCGTTTTCTGGGCAAGGCCATTGTGTCATGACAAGAAGATGCTGTTAAAGTTTGGTGAAGACTGGACATGGTTATGCTAAGATATTACAAAATGAAGATGCTGACGCCCGCCCGCCGAACGCCCGCCCGCCCTGTTTATGCCAATCTATAATCCTTTTTTTCTTCAAAAACTCGGCTAAAAATGAACATGAAGTGGTTTGTGTGTATGTGGGTGGGTGAATGGGTAGGTGACAGGGTGGGGTGGGGGATGAATAGCTCACCTGATAATCGCACAGATGATAGAAATGTCGAAAAAAAAACAGAATTAGATCACACAGTCGGTGGAGCGCCTTCGCAAATTCCCGCGACCGCCTTAAAGTGTTCAGGCCCAGTAAATGTCTATTATGGTATAGAGTGAATATCTCAGCGGTTTCCAAGTTATAACCCAGCTAGGGGCTATGTCTCCAGGGGTGGGGATGGACCCCGGGGCTATTGCTGGTTGGATGGTTGTATCTGTCTGTTCATGTCCAGTAACTGTAAATACATGGTTATAGGGTCTCAACGGTTTCCAAGTAAAGACCCATGCGGCTATTTCTCCAGGGATGGAGAAGGAAACCGGGGACAATGCTGTTTGGGTGGTTGTATCCGTTTGTTCATGCACACTAAGTGTGTATATATGGTTATAGGATGGGGAAATCCACGGTTTTCAAGTTATGACACAGAGACTATTTCCTCGTGGATGAAGATTAACCTCGGGGCCAATGTTGGCTGGATTTTTGTATGCGTCAGCTCATGCACAGTAAATATATACGGTCATAGGGTGGAGAACATGTTCTAAGTTATGACCCAAGGATTATGTCCCCAGGGGTGGGACCAGATAACAGTTGAGTGGTTGTATCCGTATATTGATGCTTAGTAAAACTTGAAAACTCTTCCTTGAAAATCACTAGGCACAGAGCGCACATATATTACACGTGTAGCTTTAAGAGGAGATTTTTGTTAAAGGTTTTCCTATATAAGTCTATGTAAAACATTATATTTCACCAATAATATATTCAAACCTAGGAAAGGGAAGTTGAAAACTCAAAATTGTGTTTAATTATATGCAAGCAGATTTAAGTTCAAAGCGATACTGGATTAATAAATCGCGAGAGGCTAATTTTAATATTGGAGGAACTGCGCCAACTACAGCCACAAAAACAGGAATTGCTGGAACTAATGCTAGAACAGCACCACAACCGCCTTAAACTGGTAATCTGTAATGTTGTGTTTATAATACCACACAATTTATAACTGCGCCTGTATGCAGCTACAAGTCGAGTCAAGTGATCAATTAATTCTTCTTTGGTTTTCATGTATAATTACAGTTAGATAATAATTTAATATAATATAATATAATAAGATATTTAGAAAAAAGTTGCTAGTGTTCTTTGTGTGATATTTTACCTATTTTTAATAATTCATCGATTATGCTAATACCTTTATTTATTAGCTGTGGGCCATTATTTCCTGATTCGATACTTCCGCATACTAACTCTAGAGCATTAACCAAATCACCAGGACTATTGTTATATTCAACATCAACACAACCTCCTAAAATCTTTTTGAACTTTGAAGAACCTTTATGTATTGGTAAATCAGATAATTCTGATAGTTCCTTAAAAGCATTCTCAGACAGCTTTGAATAAGTTTTTTATTATTGTAACGCTTTGTTATCAAGTCTACAAAATCATCGTCTACATTTAGGTTTAGCACAACTACTTCTCCTTCTGATGACCATCAAGCTTGGGCAAATCAATTTGTAACATGCCTCAATGACCATTTTTGTCAACTTTGTAGGAATTTTTATTTTGCTGCATCTCTTTGCCAGTCTTTTGTATAGTTTCACTAGCTGTTCGAATTCGCTAAGGCAACTTCCATATTTATAAATCCAGAGCATGTTGATGGCAGTCAGCCCATCACGTTCTTTTGTGTGTTGATCTAAATCTTAATTGCGAAGCTCGGTGTTAACTATTAATATTGAAATTTCACATTTAGTCGCATCGGTTATTCAGGATTGAGAAGTAATACGACGTGATTACAAAAAGAAACAAGCATTGGTTAACTGGAAGGGTTACAATGAGGATTTAAATAGTTGGGTCCCATTTAAGGATATTGAAAATATTAGATAAGGGTTTAAAAATAATTATAGATAGTGTTATTATATATAATGGAACAAAAAAAGTTAGAAAAAGTTTGCAGAAAACTTAACAATTTAATAGATACATATAGAAAAGATTTGATGAAAGGTAAGCAACTCCAAGTAGAATATGAAGTAGTTCGTGATGATTTTATGGGCACTAAAAAAAGCAAAGTTAATAAGCGAATACTATTACTGGTTGAAATGGATAATTATGAACGTGAGCTGGATAAAAATAGAGAAGAGCTTCTTGAACTGATGTGCAAAATAGCAAAGCGTAGGAAAATAAAATACTCCATAATAAAAAAACATATGCAGAGCGATGATGAACACTACTGCCCGGTTCCGTCTGACGTTGCTTAATGAATTGCAAATGTTTTAATTATTTACAAAAATTAATAGATACTGGGTGTTTTGGTAAAGTTCTTCCTACGCGAAGGGCAATCAAGCAGTTTGTATAGTTGTGAGGGGTTCTGGCAGCAAGTATACCATCGCCATTTGGCGTTTGCATCTTTGTGTTAAGGGCAACTGGAGACAACTGATAACGGCTGTCATTTAACGGGTACATATCTGTACGAACTAACACATTCTATATAAATATTATGCTCAACGTTGTAATAATATTTTTAACTGACTAAGTATTTTGTCAATCAGCTTTTATTATTTAGCGCTATTTCGGCAAACACACTTAATTTCAACCTAAATACAAATCACCTTATGTGTATTTCAATAATAAAACAAACGAATGAATTAATTATCAATACAGTTATCAATACATACCATTTTCCATATGTACGTTTTCACTTTTTAACTGGTACGTCTTGACTTCTCCATTGGTACGTTTTGACTCAAAAATTAGGGGTACGTTTTGGCGATGGTACGTTTTGACTGTAATTTATTTCGAGTTCCCCCACCCCCTTCCAAGTTCCATGACCCCAAAACTGTATATGATAAAACTTCCTCCCCAAAGCCTGTCAGTGCATATCATCTCCCTTTAGTTTTCAGCTTCTGAAATGACAAACTTATAACGAGTACCTGAACCCACCTACAAATCAATAAAAACAAAATGAAAAAGAAAAAAAAAAATTCTCCTTGTTTGAAAATATCATGGAAGTTTCTATGTCTCCATGCATTACCCGTCATAGAAACATTGTTTTTTTGGTAATTTTGTGTATCTGTCTGACCATCACATAACTCTGGTTGCCGCAACTCCTACAGTTTTCAAGCGATTGGCTCCAAAGGAGGATTTTTGTTCAAAGGAGGATTTTTTAACAAAAAAAAAGGGATCCAACAAGTTTTAGGAGAGTCAAGGTTTTTTTTAACATTTAATTTTAGCATTTATTCTTTGTCACCGCAACTCTTACAGTTTTCAAGGGATTGACTCCAAACTGGATGGACCTTTTCAGCATGATGTGCAGTTGTCCACCTAGAAAAAGAATTTTGACCAACAAGTGTAAAAATGGAAGGATTATGGAGCTTTCTCAACATTTACATTTAGCATTTATTCACCTCGTGAATGGTTAACGACGTTGTGTTGTAAACCTTCGCCTCTCACTGCTGCAGGTTCGAATCCCACTGGGAGCTCATGAGGAAATGTCGATTCTTACGGATGGCGGGAGGTGTACAGTAATGGTTCTGCATAGGAAAAGCGGGTGGTCTGCCTCCACCACAAAACATCGACCGCCATATATAACACTGCATGTGTTTAAAATGAAGTAAAACAACATACACTTCTCAAAACTGCTAACTACACCGCTCACGTTTTGGGTTATATATATCGATGGGTTGAATGTTTTTCAATAAAATAAAAATTTGTCTCATATAGTGCAGATTTGTGTTATTTGTTTATTTAATTACAAACAACTATGAAATAATGATATTAACAAAATTATTCATATTTTAAATCGGTGTAGTTGGCTGTTTTGAAAAGTGTATAAAACGTGAGCGGTGTAGTTAGCAGTTTTGAGAAGTGTACATACAAATCATTAACGAATGTACGTTATTGGCATTTTTGGAGTTCTGTAATTCTGTAATTCATTTTAAATTTAAATAAATAGAGTGTACAAAGGTTTTCATTACCCTGCGTTGAACAAGAACTGTATGCCTTCTTCTTCTTCCAATAATGTGCAGGGTTGGAACATACTCGCACAGACCTCTTGCCATCTGACGCCAATAAAAGAAACACGGAACTAGTTTAAGTTTAGAAGCTGTACGAGGTGAATAAATGCTAAATGTAAATGTTGAGAAAGCCCCATAACCCTTTTTCTAGATGCACAACTGCACATCATGCTGAAAAGGTATCAAGTTTGGAGCCAATCCCTTGAAAACTGTAGGAGCTGCGGTGTCAAAGAATAAATGCTGAAATTGAATGTTAAAAAAGAACATGACTCTCCTAAAACTCGTTGGATCCTTTTGTTAGGTGCACAACTGCTGTACATGCTAAAAAATGTCTTGGAGCATGGATGTTTGTTCAAAAATTCTCGTTTGGAGCAAATCTCTTGAAAACTGTAGGAGTTGCAGCAACCAGAAGTATGTGATGGCCAGACGGATACACAAAATGACCAAGAAACAATGTTTCTATGATGGGTAATGCATTGAGACATACAAACGTCCATGATATTTTCAAACAAGGAGAATTTGTTGTTGTTTTTTAAAAAAAAAAATATTGATTTGGGGGTGGATTCAGGTTCTCATTATAAGTTTGTCATTTCAGAAGCTGAAAACTAAAGGGAGATGATATGCACTGACAGGCTTTGGGGAGGAAGTTTTATCATTTATAAACAGTTTTGGGGTCATGGAACTTGGAAGGGGGTGGGGGAACTCGAAATTTGAAGAAATGCAACGATGTGTAGGGGACATTGCGATATAAGTTTGTCCATTCAGAATATGAAACGGGTGGGGTGCTTGGGGTTGGGGTATTTCAGAATATTTTGGGGACAGAGGGAGGAAACAGAACAGGAAAATGACCCCCGTTTACCATGGCGTGGGACCTCTACACGCTCCTGTACTTTTGCCAATGGACAAACTCCCTACCGTCGAATTATGTCAGGTTCTTTCCTTCTTTCTATCGGTACTGCAAACGGTCCTATCGGAGTACAACGACATACGAATATAACAACATAATAAGGAAAGATTTAATGTGTATGTTTTTGTTTTGCGAGAACATTTTCTGCGCGGAATGCGAGAAACTCCGAAAAAGTCGTGCATCCGCAATGGCCGCAATCGTATATAGTCATTCTTCTTGTGATCGTGCTGGTCTCATAGTTCAATGCACAAGAAAAGATAATCCGATATATAAGTTGTACATCAGTTATCTTTCTATCGGTACTGCAAACGGTCCTATCGGAGTACAACGACATACGAATATAACAACATAATAAGGAAAGATTTAATGTGTATGTTTTTGTTTTGCGAGAACATTTTCTGCGCGGGATGCGAGAAACTCCGAAAAAGTCGTGCATCCGCAATGGCCGCAATCGTATATAGTCATTCTTCTTGTGATCGTGCTGGTCTCATAGTTCAATGCACAAGAAAAGATAATCCGATATATAAGTTGTACATCAGTTACATTTAGTTGTCTCCCTTGAACCTTTAAATTATGGACAATAACCAATGCTATACTAAAATATATGCATACTGTGTATGCATGTATGCATGTGTGTATGTTGTATGTGTACATTTATAATGCATGCATAAAGATGTATTAAAATATGCATGTATGTGTAAGCATGCATATGTTTTTCAATATCAGATAGCCAAAGAAGTTAACCTAAAGAAAAATGCCTTTTATATTACTCACTATAACTATAAACTGGCTATATATAAATAGAACCTTTATGAGTAAAAGTACATATAAAAAATTAAAAAAAAAAAAAAAAATCTATATAATGTACTGCATGTACTGTATATATTGTTTCATGTTATAAGTTTATAATGTTATTTGAGTTTCTTTTAGAAACTGTTGACATTTGGTCATTACTTTGTTATTTTATTGTTCATTATAAAGATGAGCAACTTAAAAATACGTTGCTGGAATATCTAAAGAGTGCACATAATGATAAGACAATGGATAAATTGTTTATAAAAGAAATTTCAATGTATGACATATTTTGCTTACAAGAAGTTAAAATGGTGACAGATGATATTTTAACTATTGAAGGTTACCATTCATACTCATTTCCACGACCAAGAGAAAATGGATTCCCTACCTCGGGAGGTATGCTGATATTACTTGACCCTAAAATTAGTAAAGGAGTTACATTTATAAAAATCTTCCACAAGTGAAATACAGTGGTTAAAATTAGATAAGGAATTTTTCGGTTGCGCTGAATATGTGTATGTTTGCTTTATTTATGCTGCACCCGTTATTTCATCGTATGTTAAAAGACATGAATTAGATATATTACATTATCGTGAATCTGACTTAAAGAATAACGCTAGTTGTGGTACGATATTGATAAGCGGCGACCTTAATGCACGAACAGGCAATACATGTGAATATTTAGATCGTAGCACTGATTATAAATATATGCCTATGCCATCCAATATAGCTAGTAATCAGTTTTGTACTAAAGGAAATAGCAAAGGTAGTCATTGTTGTACAAGAAGGAAAGAACTATTAGACATTTGTATTTCATGTAATCTGCACTTTTAAATGGTAGAAAATTTGGTGATTTATCAGGTAACTTTACCTCCTTTTAAAGTAATGGAAATAGTGTTGTTGACTACTGTATAATTTCTGATAGTGCTATATCTTATGTCAACTATTTTCAGATTGGTAATCATATACCTTACCTATCAGATCATGCAAAATTAACAGTATTGTTGAGTGCAAATATTATGAATAATATATCTAAAAACGCATGCTATAAAATGATATCTTCTTTCAAATGGCATCAATCCTCTTACATTTAGTTTCAAGAGGCTTTCAAGTCTGCAGATATTCAAAGTAAAATAAATAGTTTCCTCAGTGTAGACAATAGTACACATGTTGATACCTTCACTGCTGTACGAGGGTGCTTCAAAAAGTTCTGTCACTAGGCTTATATCCTTTGAACTGGATATTACACTGAGATAAAGTTGTGTATTTATATTACTACTGGGTTCGCTCTCTTAAATTCCACAACAAAAATGAAACATTTCCGGTTATTTATACCCCTGAATTACCTCCCCCTACCACACCTTTTGGATACTGGCATCTCTGAAAATGTCCTTGTTACACAACGTTGTAAAAATTATTTGAATAATTCTATGCTTTTAAATTTTCTTGTACGCCATCTGCTGTAATTCGCCTATAATCCATGAAAATGATTGTTGAGAATTCAAAAAGGTCTTGTTGTAAACCAGATATGAGTGAATGCATATCCCTTAATTTTAGCGGAAATAACACTGATTTTCTTCATTTTGTTTACGGAAATGTTATAATATCTTTTAAATGTCGTAATTATTATCATAGTATTAATATATTTTCATATTTATTCACAAATCCTAGTCCTTCAGTGTTTAAATTTCATATTCATCACATAACTATTATCATAGTATTAATATGTTTTCATATTTATTCACAAATCCTAGTCCTTCAGTGTTTAAATTTCATATTCAACACATTTTTTATTTTAGAATTTTGCACAATGTTTAGTGAAAATATTGATCATCCAAAAACGCTATTTCAGAAGACTGCCCTTCCATTTAATGTCCATTTATCATTAAATTAATTTTACATGTTAGCTTAAAATGTTAATTTCTAAGACAATTCCTTTTCATCTACCATGCTTAAATTCTGAATCTTGTAATGCACAGATATAACTGGTAATGTATGAGAAATTTCAAAGGTCTTCCACAAGTACTTAAAGAGAAACAGGCATTTAAAAAAGTAACAGTTAACATACCTGAAAAAAACTCAGGACGAAAATGCCTCAGTATGTATAAGTGATGTATATTAAATGTTCCATAACTTTCGTCACACAAAAGATACAGCATTCATTTTACCATCAATGGAATGGTATTGAAACTCTCTTTCATTTGGTACCAAACATCAACACAACGAGCACATAATTGTTAAAACGCGTTAGTGACAGAACTTATTGAATGACCCTCGTAAATAATGCAACTGAGAAATTTAAACATATTATTTTATCTGCCTGTAGTAAGTCATTAAAAAAGAATATATGTCAGTCGAAAAAAAGGAAGAAAATAGTTCAACGAAAATGGTATGATCACGATTTGTCAAGGATGAAAAAAGATCTAATTTTAAAAAGCAATGCTTATTCACAGAATCCTTTTAACGCCACTGTTAGAAATGCCTTTTATAAATTTCGCAAGTTACACAGTCGCTGTTGTAAAAAGAAAAAAAGAGAATTTGTACAAAATATATTCAATAAATTAGATAGTTTGGTTGATAACAACCCAGAGGCTTACTGGAAGTTAATAAAGATCTCAAAGAAGACCAGAGTAATGATGACCCAGGCAAGAATATTTACCCATAAACTTGGGCTAACTATTTTAGCAATCTTTTCTCTATAAAGGCAGAATTACAACGTCAAAATAACTATTTTAATAAAATACTTTGACAATTTAGAGAATGCTTCACTCAGCACCAAGCTGGACTCAACCATTAATGATAAAGAAATCCTACAGGCAATAAAAGAACTGAAAAATAATAAATCCTCAAGCTTAGTTGGTATTAAAAATGAAATGTTGAAATATAGTAGCACTTATATTTTGCCATGTTTAACAAAATTATTCAATCTCATCATGTCTACTGGTATTTATCCAGCAGAATGGAAAGCTAGGTATATAAAGCCAATTTTTAAAAGTGGCAAACATGATGACCCATCTAACTATAGAGGGATTTATATTGTTCCATGTGTGGCCAAATTATTTAATAGTGTCTTAAATAAAAGACTTCAGATTTATTTGAATGACAGTAATATTATAAATAATGTACAAATTGGCTTTCAGCCTAAAGCACGTACGAGTGACCATATGTTTGTTTTAGGAACAATTATTGAGAAGTATAAGTCTAAAGGGTTGAAACTTTTTGCATGCTTTGTGGATTTTTCCAAAGCTTTTGATACAGTTCTGCATTCAGCATTATTTGTAAAATTAAATAAAATAGGTATATCTGGTAATTTTTTCAATGTTATTAGAGACCAGTACAATAATACTTATCTTAGTGTTAGGACAGGTAATTCTCTTACCAAATTTGAACAAAAGTTTGGTGTAAGACAAGGGGATAATTTAAGCCCAAATATGTTTAAGATTTTTATAAATGACTGAGCCACAATATTCTCTGATGATGATAATCCAGTAGAGTTAGATACTGTTAGAATTAATTGTTTATTGTACGCTGACGATTTAATCTTATTGTCATCAAGTCAATCTGGCTTACAGAAATGTCTTGATAAATTGTCAGATTATTGTGAACAGAATTGTCTTTGTGTTAATTTAAGTAAAACTCAAGTCATAGTTTTCGGTAGAGGAAAAGTTCCTCAAGTAAATGTATATTATAGATCTCATCTGATAAAACAGTCGAATATCTATAAATATCTCGGCATTTTCTTTTCTGTCAATGGTACATTTAGTAATTGTCAAGAAGATTTATATAAACGGGGCTTGAGAGCATATTTTGAGTTATTAAAAAGTTGTAATAATACTAGTGCTAGTTTTAAGAGTTTTATACATCTTTTTGACCACACAATTAAGCCAATACTTCTATACTCTTGCGAAATATGGGGCACTGTCAATGTAGAATCCAAGTTAATTAAGTATCGAAGATTCTTTTCGTAACCTGCCATGTGATAAATTACATTTAAAAGTACTAAAATATGAGGTTGTTATTAACAAGAAAGGTGTTAAGTGATACAAGCCGTTATCCTTTATATGCTGACATTTTAAAAACATTCTATTAAGTATTTTCAGAGACTTCTGGAGGCTTAGCCTTCCACTTTATTATATTCAGCATTTAGAGAGAGCTTCTCTTTACATCAGAGGGAAGAAACAAGTTGGGTTTCAAGTATTTATTTTGTAATGAATCACATGGGTAATAAACCATACCAGTATCAGAATAAAAATGTAGCTGCACAAGTTAAATCAAAAGCAGTCAGTGTTTTTAAGTCAAATTGGTCAAAAAGGCTCAGTATATGTGTTGAGGGTAATACTGGAAAACTGCGTACTTATATTACTTTTAAGAATGTATTTGAGTTTGAAAAATATCTACATGTCGTTAAGGATTCTAGGGTTAGATCTTGCCTTACTAAATTAGAATAAGCGCACATAAACTGGAAATAGAACTTGGTCGGTACAAGAATATTCCATTAACAGACAGACTCTGTAAACTTTGTGATACTAATCAAATTGAAAGTGAAATTCATTTTATGTTGGAATGTCCAAAATATGCTACAGTAAGAAATTAATTTACAACAGAGATCTCTAATGCATGTAAACATTTCAATACTTTATCATACAAAAGTCAGTTTGCTTTCTTGTTAAGTAATGAAGACGAATATATAATCAATAGAACAGCAGAGTTTATTTACACAGATTTAATCATTTGAACTGTAATATAAGTAACAAAACAGGTCTGTCATGTTAGTGTTATAAATCACGGATTTTTCATAAATATAATGTGCACTTAACTGCTTAATAGAAATGTAGCTGTAAGAACTTATTGAAGTTCTTGAATTGATAAACTGTTATTGTTGTGTTATGCCTTATCTAATTAGATGTGTACTTATGTTAATTGTGTTGTATAATCAGAATTAAACTTTTGTTATTTTATAACCTCATATATGTCAAAAGTACTATGTGATTACTATGCCAGTGATGGCCCATGATTGGCAATAAAAGATATTCTTTTATGAAGGCAGCTGACTCTTATATGACTTTTATATCTGTCTATGGTTAACAGACTGTGACTCATGTAAGTGGCAATACGCATGCTTTACAACTTGAATTCCTAGAGAACTCGTCTGAAAAACTTGAATGGTATAAACACATATTTTGTAATGTTGAAAGGTTACCATAACACTTGCTGAAATGACATTTTCGTAAACCAGTCTACTGAAATGTAGCATGTAATCCATTCGCAACATCTCGTACACTGCTTTGCGGGATCCCGAAGAATGGCGGGATTGGCCGAGCGTTCACGATTGGCATGTAATCATTACTATTATATGCATATTAGCGACAAAACATTCAGAAGTCTCAATTGTGCAGCTGGTAGAGGCGCCGTGTTAGTGCCCAGGAAAGTAGGGTTCAAGTCTGCTGAATTCCCCTTTTTTTTTCTAATTTTCATTGGTTTATTTTATTCCTTTACATTTTTCACTTTGATAACGCAATCTTATAATTACACATGGTAACAGTGACCAGTTTAATATATGTGTTCATTGGCGTAGCTCTGCATAGGCCCTGTAGGCCCGGGCCTACGCCTAATTTTCAGAAATAGAAAAATTAAAAATTCCGAAAAGGCAATAAAAATCGGGGGGTGTGGGGTGGTTGGGGCGGGGCTGTATAGGCGGCGTAGTAACCAGAAAATATCATTTTCATATATATTTGTTTAGTTATCTTTGCCCTTCTTATAGTCTAAAATATACGTCAGCACGCACCTAATGCATTCTAAAATAAAACAAAAAATCGGGGGTGTGGGGGCATGTCCCCGGACACCACTAGCATAATAACTTTAACTGCAGGCCTATGCCATCAAAAAGGCCAAGCTACGCCCCTGGTGTTGTAATGTACACTCTAACGCACACGTGAACAATTGTATTTCTGTGGTGATGTGTACTTCTAGTACGTCGTATTACAATGTAATTGTAAGCAATATGTAAGGCATGTCAAGGTTTTTGAACAGAAAGAAGCGAGGTCGCCCACATTGATCTAAAATGCTTGGTAGGAAGAACTGATGGTAAAAATCGGGAAGAGTGTAAGAAAAAACGGTCGTGGCGTGTTTATGTCTCCGTGACAACATTTATTTTTTTCAATATTGTTTTAACACCCGTGACTTGATATATTATTATGTTAACTTCTTGTTTCTCGGCAGCTATTTTACCTTGCGTAAAACCTTGCTTGTATTATATTATATTCCTAGAGCTACGCATTGGCGCAGTACAACAGAGGTACCAGTTTAAAAACACGTTTATAACCCGGTGCTGCGAATCGGAACTTTGATTTAAACGGGCAGTGGAGTTTTACGGCGCATCAACACAAAAAGGTTATTTTTAAAAAAGTATGGCACCAACTGGAATGAACATTTCAGGCCCACCCTCCATTTACATCGAAATGCAGAATGGGCCTAGAACCTTCTCACATGCAAAACCGCAGAGTTGCTGCACATTCTGTTGTATTCACTGGATAAGATAAGATAAGATAATATACATTTTATTTAAAGTCGGCAAGACACATACAACAAAATAACATAAGCCCTCAGGGGCTTTTGAACCGACTATTAACATGAAGAATAGAGTCAACATAGTAATAAAATAGCTATATGATCTAAGAATGATTAAAATGGCATTAGTCTAATACAAGCATAAAGCACATTTACAAACTGATATAAAGTCTTATAAAACATGGATGCATTGTAAGCATGATAAAATCACATATAAGCATAACACAATACAGACCTTAGAAGGATGAGCAATCTGTAAGATCTAATATTACATGATAAATTAGTTATGCAAATAAGAACTTTGTGTACAATTTAAAATTAAGATCCATGCAGCCAGTGTCAATCCTACAGAGGACAGCCTTGGCAAATCTTGCACATGCCATATGCTACACTCTGTTAAGAGCTAGTTAAGATTTGTTTTTATGAATAACTGAATTTTATAATACAGAGTAAACGCTTTTATGTTAAGAAAGTGCTAAAACTCTTATCACCTCATATCAGACAAGAAGAGAACTGATTGACACTGACTGCATGCAGAAAGTAATTAAGCACTTAATAAAGGCAACATAGACAATACAGAATGCTAAAGCAATTTAAGCAAAGCAGAGACAAACATACTACTATTAAGCAAAATCTAGCACAGTAATAATAGCAAAACTAATAATAGGCAACACTAGCAATGCTAACAATGCTTGAGAATAATCACATCTGACAAAAGTTGATAATAACAAGAAAAACTAGCAAAGTAGGCAATAGATGAAACTAATACAGTGAGAGCATTATTTACATGCAGGATACAGAGTAAATAAACAAAGGCTAACGCTAGTGGTTGCTGTCCCAGAGTAGTGAACAAAGAATTAAGAGTCACATAATTTATAATTTACAGACGTAACATTTACAGTGATAACCGTCCCATGTGAAAGTTGCTTTTTAAACTGGTTAAAATTAGAATGTTTTCTAAGTTCCTCAGTAAACAAAGTCTACAACACTGATACCGGAAGGAATTCTTACCATAATTTGATATACGAAACTGTTGAATATGAAGAATATTTGTATATCTGAAGTTATATTTAGATTATTTTCTAACGACTAAGTCCGAGAGGACTGGTGGCGCTACATTGTTTATAATTTTGAAAGTTTCAATTGCCACAGTCCTCATTCTTCTTACATGTAAGGAGGGAAATTTGGCCTTGTTTAACAGTTCTTCATATTAACTAGTATAACCTGAACATCTGAAGGCTGTCTCTTGAACTTTTTCAATAATTAGTGAGTTTGTTTTGGAGCAAAAATGCCAGGATAAAAGACAGAAATTAAAATTTGAGAGAACAAATGTGTACAAAATAGCATGTTTACTAAGTGTACATAAATTTTTACCTATTCTTTTTAGTATGTTTAGCTGCTGGCTAGCTTTTTTACAAATACTTGAAATGTGGTTGTCAAAAGTTAATCTGAAATCAATGTCAGCACCGAGTAATTTCACCACGTCATCACATTCTATAGATGCTTTGCCGATTTTTAAAATGTGCTGTTTATCGTGTGTCTTACCAACAGCTATCGCTTGAAAATATTCTAGATTAGCTTGCATACAATTGAAATTAAACCAGTCCAAAGGAATGTCGCTGTCCGATTGAAGAGTTTCCGTAAGAGTTTCAACATTTGGGCTGTGAAATGAAAGGGTGTTGTCATCTGCATAGTTGTAAAGATCACTTTTATTGATGAAATAAAAAAATATCGTTTATAAAAACGTTAAAATGAACGGTCCAAGAATTAATACTTGGGTACACCGTTACTTATTTCTTCCAGCTACAAACTATTTTGCCAATTTTAACTTGTTGTTTTCTACATGAAAGTATACTTTACTCCCTGATGAAAAATAGCTTGTCATAAAATTGATTGAATTTTCTGTAAGACCATATGACGCAAGTTTGGAAAGGAGTATATTGTGTGGTAAATAATCAAAAGCTTTTGATAAGTCCATTAGTATTGCAGCAACATATTGGTTAGAGTCGAGTGCATTCTTCCAGTCTTCTAGTAGTTTTAACAGAGTTGTTTGGCATACATGGCCCTAACTAAAAGCGCATAAAAAATTATCAAACGTTGAGCAGACAATTGGTTTTGAGCCACGATCGTTGTTTTCTGCCACCACGCAACACTTGAAATATTACAGGGCTGATGATGAAGAGCTTTAATGAAAATGAAGAAAATGACAAAATGAACATGAATTCGTTGGGATTTTACATCTCTGCCTGGGGAATCAGTTGTCCTATTCTTGCCCAGGAACCACTGTCGGTGTTCAAAGCCAGGGCCCTATATCAAGTTTATATGGTGGCTGATTTCTGTCATGTGTCGTCTTTTCGTCATTTCGCCCCCGAAACGAAGACAGAACGAAAAGACGACAGGATGAAAATATGCTAAATTCAGCGTGAAAAGACGACAGAACGAAAAGACGACAGAACTAAAAGACGACATTTCAACGCAATGCGAAAAGACGACACTTCAGGACTCACACCACTATTATCTCCCTTGAATACTGAAGGAGGTAGACAACAAAAAAAAAGTTCGCTTTTCTACATTTTACAGGATACATTGATTTATCTTTACCAGGTTCTAAATCTACAGCATTTTAGGAAGAGATCACAGAAAAATGCATGTTGATATACGATTTCTAGCTTATTCTGTCTCATTTTACATTACACATCATGGGTCTAATCACCACGGGGTTGTATTTTTGTCTAAATTTTGATAGGTGTCACGCAAACATGAAATTAAAAAAAGTTCAATCTGGTAAATATTTGTTAAATGTGTTTTAAATTGCAGATATTGGATCAATGAAGAATTTAAGCATAAATACATGTTGCAAAATCTTTTTATCTCTATGCCACGAACAAAAACATTACAATGGGACCCTATGGAAAATTAATTGTGGTGTGAGACGTTCAGCCGCGAAAAGACACCATTAGATATTGTCGTCTTTTCGTTATTTCGGGTGGCCTTCTGTTGTCTTTTAGCTTCTAATCTGTTATCTTTTGTTCGTTGGATATGCTTCAATATCTGCGATGTCTTATCAAAATTAATGTGTTTTTACACGGCTTTATATTTTATATTATCATCCCAGGTTTTTAATATGATCATTTGGGAAAATATACTGATCTTTCAGAATGGACCACAATGGAAATAGTGATTTCATTTGTCATAGTTTATGTAAAGGCGTCTAAAACAGATCCGGATATTTATCTTTATTTTATTAAGTTAACGTATCTGTATCTTACATTCTCACATCTCAGTCTCAGATACAACTGTCCCGAGATCGAAAAGGAATACCGTTGTGATGCTCTGGAAACATTAGAGAACTGTCTTGGAGCGACGGTAGGTTCAGGTCGGATAGCATTCTGGTGACTCATCCCTCCTCACATGACTTGTAGTCGCCGGATATTAACCTAGCAGCTTGTCTGATGTGTTGTTAACTTTCTTGTTAAAAGGATCCCAGGCGTATATTTAACAGAGGTTTTCACTGGGAAACACTTAAATACATGCGAGCAAAGACACACTCACCGTGCTTTTCAAAGTCATTAACGACTTCATGGACATACTGTTCGAGGATTACCTCACATCTGCATCCTCGTAAAGTAGATCCACTCACTCGAAAAAGCTGACACAATATTCTCCTTCTACTTACTTCTCTCCACCCTACTCGCCCTCACCCCCACCCCGCACTAACCTAGCATGAAACTCTTTGCCAGCTATAGGTGTAGCACACCCATTGCAATACAGGAAGCGTCGGCCTGGGGTATCGCATAATGGCGTCAATAAATAATTCTCATTTATTTTTGTAAAAAAATGCTTTTTCACTAATTTAAAGTGCTATTTTTGGTTTATATCACATTGTTGATCTATTTGTTACATTTTTCAAGCATTGCCATGTTAAAATTGTGAGTTTTTAATTTATTTTGCTTATATGGAAATGAGTGTATGAATACAATATTATGGCATCTCAGTGTTTATGTTTTTAAAGGGACCATTCATTCATGAGACAAGTTCTTTCTTAGAAGATACATGACCCCCATTTTTCTGTGGATTTTTTGGTAGCATATGTGTCATTTGTGATGAGAATGTAAGTTATTCATTTTTAATTTGGGCCTAGATATGAATGACAACATGGCATTTAAATTTTAATTCACACACAACTCAATGCAACAATCAATGGGTGTGTTACACCTATAGTGGCTGAAGTTCCCGACTTTGTATTCTTCAAGCGGGAGTTATCCTCTGTAAAATGATAAGATGCGATAAAGTGATAAGATAATGCCCAAACTGTAACTAGGAACCTCATGAAAGTCTGGGTATGTGTCGGCTGGGATCCGAAATGGTTCAGATTTTAAGGTAACGAAAACGCAGTTTGGATACTGCTTCTTCTTCTTCTTCTAATAAAAGGATGGATTCTTCATAGAATGCAATTTTCCTCAGTAAAAACTAGCGCTATGCAGGAGAAGAAACAATCGAGATCACAATGTACAATGATATTATTTACAAGGAACGAAACATCTAGTAGTCAGAGAATAGGAAGCCGGCAGTATTGTAAGCATATCTCGGAATTATTCTTTCAACTGTGATTCTGTTACCATAATCGGAAGCAGGTTTCAATTCCTAATGGTTCAAGAGTAGAATAACTCATGTATGTCCTTTACAGATGCTGGTTGATACATGCGTTGAGTACCCTTTGTAAGGCTTTCTCTGTGTACGTTTCTTCTGTCTTCAATTGAACTATGATTTGTGTTAAGAATTATGTCCCCTTTTGTGTAATCCCATTGAGATTATAGCCCGTACACGAATTTAGGACGGCAGGCAGGCAAACCTGTAGACAGACAGACAGACGGATGCAACCTTACGTGGTGTTCCCTTTGTTTAAGGCTTAATTGGTTACGGAACAAATTGTATTGAATTCCTTTGTGTTAAGTCACATATCCTACAACCTAAGGTAATGAACGTGTGTGCAGAGAGACAAACGACGGATATATAGGCAGGTTTTTTGCACCTGGTGGGATAATGCGATTCGCATAAACGTGTTGTTCTTATGATCACACAAGTTAAAAAAATTAGACAGCGGCTGGGGAACCCCACCTGAAAAACAACTACTTCCAGTGTGAAAACTGTAGCTATATCGTTCAACGTGTTCAAAAATGTTTGTTCGTTAATTGTACATGTCTACCGTCAACTGACATACGAGTAAGTTGTTTAAATTCGTGTTTTTCTGACGCGCCAAGTGCGCGCCAGGAAATTGGTAACCAAGCAAATGGGATTTATTTACCTTCCGGTATTCCGATAATTGATAACAGCGTCACCTCGGCTTTCAAAATTATTTCAGTGAGTTAGTGTCGCATTACTTTAAATTGAGATAAATTGCATACAGTACACAAAGAACATGTCAGCGTTTCGAACAATGCATTTGGTTTAGACGTTAATTTATTTCCAATTTGGATAAGAAACAAAATTAATAGTCTAAATCCGTCTGAGAGACGAGGTTGGGATTACAGAGGAATTCATATAATATCAGCTGCCAGGTTGTTGCTGAAGTGTTACATAATGGCAAAAGAAAGATTAACTAGTTTGTGATTAAACCTGTCTAATTAATACAAAATAAATCAAGGTTTACTGTAGAGTAATAATGAGAAACCGAATACAATATTGACAAGCGTGTAACTTTTGAGTTTTCTTCTACGTGTTAACATCAATCGTTCGTTATTGTTCATTCGTCTTTGTACCTTCAGTATCATTCCCGTTCTTTTCAGGAACAATCAGGATTTGAAATAAACATACAGGAATGTGTTAATTAACAGTAGCTGTTTCAGATTTCAAGAAAGAATGGGAGATAACAGATGTAACAATTAGACACTTCACTGCATTAATTCAGGTAAGAAAACAGTTTAACTGTTTCAAGACAAAGTACTCAGAGTCTTATATCGTTATGAGGATCAAGCAAAAAAATACAGATAAACAAATATGTTCTTGACGTCAATCCTAAACTCAGGAAATCACCTAGAGAAAGCCCTGAAACTACAAAAATGTCAAATAATATACGTATATTAATGTAGTTGCTTACATATGTTATTATAATTGTCATTTGATGACGTCGTATGTTTCATATGTGGATGTCATGTTGCTTCGGTATTCTCTGTTCGACACCAAACCTCACAACTGCCTTGTCGATTTTCGTTATCCTGTATTTTTACCAGTTACTGAAAGCGACAGGCAATTTCTGAATTCGTACCAAGCTATGTTTATTATGTACATTACCGGGTTCATACCGAGCTATGTTTATTATGTACATTACCGGGTTCAAATTTAACACTTATTTACTTGCTAAATGCACGTCGACTTTTGCAGATTGCAAGTAGAAAATATTAGCACTTGCAAACATTTTCAAATAATGAAAAAATCTAAGTCTCAGTATACATTTATTCACTGAACATTTCTAACTTAGTTAAATCACAGACATATTAATAAATTGTTATTAGGTCTGTGGATAAATAGGTGGGTATAAGTAAGTATAGGCATACATTATTACATTCCTGCATCTAGCTAAGTGTGAAAATGTCATTTTATATAATTTACATGTTTAGCAATCCTTCTAAAATGAATCAAGGTTTTAAATAATTAATGCAAGTACCTTGATTAAAATAGCAAGTAGAACACCTTAGCACTTGCTTTTTCTAAAAATATTAAATTTGATCCCTGCATTAATGTATTACATTCCCACACTGCAAGTTACTTAATTAAATATTGTACTGTGATTAGACTTGAATAGCTATATGATTAACTGTAAAACAGATAACTCTGTATACTTAATGATACATTAATTAATTAGTAATACTTGACCAAAAATGTTTTGTTTATTGTAATAGGCTGAAAAAAAAGTTAGGTATGCAAGTAGGCATTTTCTTTTAAATTCTCATATTCTGTTATTATACTTATTTTAAATCAAGAACTCAAGCTGCCAGAACAGTTTGTGATCGCTGCACTATTACTGCACCTTTGCTGGGTAAAAAGTTATTGGCAAACACAGCAAGATTGCCAAGTTACAGGAAACAAAACTCTTTTTGAGTCACCTGCTTAGTATGGCAATTTGTCCGTCAACAAGTCACTTTGTCCGTCAACATCACATTTTTTGTGTCCGCTTAATAACGTCTCAGTAATTGCAACCACCGCTTTATAACTTGATTGTCCTTGGTGAGAGGATGACCCTATTGATTTTGGGGTCAGAAGGTCAATGGTCAAGGTTAATGTGACATTTTTGTGAAAATTGGTTTCCGCTCATTTAAAAGAGAACAACTGTGGGGGGGGCAAACGTTTTGAAAAAAATAAAAAGTTATTGGCAAACACAGCAAGATTGTCAAGTTACAGGAAATAAAACTCTTTTTGAGTCACCTGCTTAGTATGGCAATTTGTCCGTCAACAAGTCACTTTGTCCGTCAACAAGTCATCATCACATTTTTGTGTCCGCTTAATAACTTCTCAGTAATTGCAACCACTGCTTTATAACTTGATTGTCCTTGGTGAGAGGATGACCCTATTGATTTTGGGGTCAGAAGGTCAATGGTCTTGAAAGGTTAATGTGACATTTTTGTGAAAATTGATTCCGCTCATTTAAAAGAGAACAACTGTGTGGATTGTTTTATATTGGATGTGTAGTTACATCTTGGTAAGATGTACAACCTCATTGATTTGTGGGGACAATACATGTCGGTCAAAGGCCAAGGTCACTGTGACCTTTAAATGAAAATGTGTTTCTGCTTTTTTAAAACATTGCGTTCGTTTTATTTACTGTTTGAGTTTTTATTATGCATATCATGGGCATAATGAACGATTCAAGTAGTATGTGTGTTGGGGTGGGGTGGGGGCAAACGTTTTGAAAAAATATTTGACAATCAAAAAAATTATGTTTTAGTTAATTGTGGGGTGGGGGACCAAACAATGGGGACCAAAGTTTTCACGAAATGTTTGACAATCAATTTTTTTTTTATCCACGCTCAATTACACCAAAACATACAAAATTCAATAGTGGGGGCCCACTCGGATCATTGGTGGGGCCGGCCCCACCTGGCCCTCCCGGTTCTGTGCCTATGCATAAAGAGGATGCCTTGACAGTAAAGACTCTGTGTTATAACTATTTTTTATGATTTATGTTATTTTTGATTAAAATTATTTTGTTCATAAAGGGATATAATAAAAATGGGACTCTGCTTATTTAAATCAACAATTATTTTCATTTAGTTTTAGGGCTCGTGTTCTGCATTGAGCAGAGTCTCCTATATGATCTCGGATTATCGATTGTTTCTGTACGTTGTGATTTGAATGATGTCAAGTTGACAAATAAGCTAAAAATTAGTATAGTATAATTATGAATTGGTATTTAAGACTGTTTTAGTGTCATTACTTCATAAAGTTTTTTTAATATATTGTTTTATTTTTTGTTCTGTTTGGTTTTGATTACTATTAAACCCTTAAAGGGACACACGGCAATCTTGAAGATTTTATCAAGCATCAATATTAGCGTCTCTACTTATTTATCAAGAAACATTTTGACTTTAAACCTGCTTGCATATCATTAAACAAAATTTTGATTTTGTAATTTTCTATGTTATTTTACCAAATGTTGAAATATATTATTGGTGCAGTATTATCAAAAGTCAGTAATATACAAAAACAATTTGGTTTATACTATTCTTATAATTATTATTAATGATTGAAATAATGCATGTTATTTAGAAAAACTAATGGGACGCCGCGAGTTTTCAAAAATCAAGATTGCCATGTGTCCCTTTAACCTGCTATAATATATGATGGACACTTCTTTCTTTGAATAAACACCATTCCATTTATGTGACAAATGGATGTTTCGGGGGAAATGACTGATCAACAGCCAGACATTGTAAACCCTGATCGGCCTGCGAGTTACTAGCAGGCTGATCTGGGTACAATGGATGCAAAGGCTGTTATATGTTAAGGGCTAAAGGGAGGTAATTAATAATAGTAGTTTCAATGGTAAAACAAATTAAGGTTGATATTGTATAATACACTATGTAGATATCATATTTTTCTAGTTATGAATGTACATTTAAGAAGTGATTGTAGATTTCCATTCATTTAAAAAAATAGTAAGGTTGAATATTGGGTGAGATCAAAGGTCAAGGTCACTGTGACTTTTTATTTGAAATTTGGATTTGGCAGTAGATTTCCTAATAGACTTACACATGGGTTTTACCGGTGACATGATGTACAAAACCTTTTACAGCTGCAATGTTCGACCCATGCAACTTGGATGGTAAAAACTAGTGTTCCGCAATGTTTATTTTTAATACCAGTAGGAAAGCTGACCTATACCATGTTTGTACCTATTGTTCAGGGGTCTTGTTTTGGCCAAAGTTGTTTCTGCAGTAGCTTTCAATTTAAATAATACGTACGTCATTTATATAGCATTAGAACTGGTGGTAAATAAAAAATACCTTAGTTTTGAAAATCGGTTGACAGAGGGGCATAAATAGCTTTTTAATTTATTATGGCCACAGTCCATTCTTTTTTTTATTATTTATCCTTTTTTTTTCTTTTTTTTTAAAGGTCACTGATTGTTTTGTTTTTTTAAAGGTCACTGCTTAGTACAAGGCATGTGATACAACTGTTCCTCACACCCCTCTAATTTGTTTTGGCCGTTTTGTAATATACAACTACATGTACATAAATGTATTTAACTGTAATTAATAACTTAATGACTTTAGAATTTCTTCCATTATCCACTTAACAATTGTCGAGATGTAATACAACTCTGATTTTTGAGGTTACCCGTTAATGTGACACGGTTTTACACTATCATGATCTGCCATCTTGACTTTATTGTTGTCCTAAAGATTTTCTTGTAGTAGAGTTGTTTACAGCAGGTTATCGCATTCTTACTGAATGTATTTAACTATTTATTGCTTTACATACAATTTTACAATCTTCTGACACATATTTATGGTATAGCTGAAGGATCACAAAATTAATTTTAACCGAAAGTTTGATAAATGCAGAGGTCGGTAGACTGGGTACTAACATGATAATGGCTAAGGTCATTTTTATCCTTGTAGAAGCATGTCACCAAATTTTATGAATTGACATTGCTTCAGGTTTCTCAAATTACATTCTGTCATTGATAGGATTTTAGATAAATAATGATACTTATTTTAAAGGTCAAGATCTTGCAAAATGAAAAAATATCATTTTCACACAGATTTTTTAAAGGGACACACTGCAATCTTGATTTTTGCAAAACTTGCAGCGTCACGTTAGTTTTTATTACGTAGTCCAGCCTTAATTCCATTAAGCAGTGGGAAACCTTATATAATAGAAGGATTTTATAACGGATATTTCAACAATAAAAGTGGAGTGTGTGGTCCAGTGGTAGAGCGCCGGACACCAGATCGAGAGGTCGTAGGTTCGATCCTCGCCGCGGCCACATTATTTATCCTTGAGCAAGATAATTAATCCACATTGCTTAGTACTGGTTCTACCCAGGAAGCCATCGAGAGTGATTAATCAAAGTTGCAAGAACTTGTTTCGCAATCGATGTAAAATAAATATGTTTAAACAATAAAACTTGTTCTTATTAATGTTTAATTTTACAATATGCAAACTTTTTAAGCCGAAATTAAGGCTTTATTTCATACCCCAGCCAACCCCGTTTTCGCTTCTTGGAGAAGGGGTTGGATGGAGTATGAAAGTTAATACTCGGATCACGTAATGGTACTGTTAAAGACATTTTAACTAAACACTAAAAGAATTAAATTTCATTTGAATTGACAGTCAGGTAATTGGTCAGAGCGTAACAATCCTGTAAATCTAAAACATCCCCGAAAGGGATATACACAATATTGGAGATATTAAATGGTAATAAATTGATTATTCAATGGGTGGATTTGATTTTCACGAATTTCTGAGATAATCTGTCTAATCCATTAAATAATCTTTATTCTTTGAATTGCAAGATTATCAAGTTTGATAGTTTAATCCAAAAAGAAAGAATATATAGAGAATCTTACATGAGTAGTCATTCATTATTGAATTTATTAAACGAGTTGGCGCTAATGATATAATGCGAGGCTCTTGCCGAGCATTAGATCATTTTTGCTAATGAGTTTAATGAATGAGAACGAATGTTAGATTCTATTTATCACATAACTCACATATCGACTTTTAACACTCGAAAATGACATAAACCGTGGGAATTGGATCATAGTCATTATCAATTTTTTTTTACAGCGCATACTAGGCTCATTTGCATACTTATATAATGAGTGGTATATCGAAAATATAGAATGGTGTTATTCCATTCCCACACTGTAAGTTATGTGATAAAATTCCATATATAATTTACAAAACTTGTAATGCGAGACACGTGTCAAAACATAAACCACATGATGATGCACCACAATTTAAATAATATCATTTTTATCTTTCTGTACCTTTATTTAACATATTAAAGATTAAAATACTGTATACATATACCGAGTTAATTTTAAGGGGACACTTGGCAATCTTAATTAGTTTAAAACTCATGGCGTCCTGTTGGTCATCAATATATGACCCGCATACTTTCAGTCACTAATTATAATTAAGTGTTTAAATAGTTCAAGGTAAATATATTTTACATTATTACTGACTTTATAATGCATGATCAGTTGTATGCTTGAACATTTAGATAGAATATGGAAGAGGGTTGAAATCTCAAGTTTTTGTTTGATTCTCTGCAGGCGGCTCTAAAGACAAAATGAGGCAAGATTAATAACCGAGATACTTATTTTAATGTTTGAATGTAACTCAAGTTCGCCAAAATTTAACAAAATTGAATTAACGCATGAGCTGATTAATGAATATGACACTTTGTTTGCAGTATATATGAAATTGTTATCAACATGTAAAATAAGATGTATGTGCTCTGTTTGTTTAGAAAAATAAAAAAATAAAAAAATAAAAAATTGATCATGTAATTCATATATGTGAGACAATGTTAGCATTCCAAAATCTGCAGAACTGAGAGCATCAATTTTTTCAATGAAAATTCAACAGAATGAATTCGGTGTAAATCCTACGGAATTCATTTTTATGCTTTTCAATGAAAATTAAAATGCTGGGAAGTTCTAAAATTGGCTAAATGGAAATGTTATTTTCTCCTTTCTGACTATAAGATGAAATCATTTTGCTTAAAATCATGCAAAAATATTGATTTTTCTTTACAGCTTATATATTAGCATTACATGGTCCGAGTATTAACTTTCATACCCCATCTAACCCCTTCTCTAAGAAGCGAAAATGGAGTTGGCTGGGGTATGAAATAAAACTTAGCTTAAAATGTTTGCATATTGTACAATTATAACATTTAAGCAGGTTATCGCATATTTTCAATAAAAATGTTTTAAACGTGTTTTATTGTGCAAATATCCGTTTAATCCTCCTTGTATAAGCTTTCCCATCGCTTAATGGACTTAAGGTGGGACCACACAATGCCAGTCAACAATACCGCATATTTACATGGAAAATAGCAGGAAAATCGAATATCCTAGGTGTGTTATTTAAGTTTCTTTGGGTGTATTTGACAATGGAGTGTATTTACAGTTTTGTTGACATGGTTGACATTTTTAGTGCTACCTAACTTAACCAGCTACATATATAACGCCATTCCATTTATGTGGCAAAGCTTACATGCTTACATTCTACATTCTTGTGCATGCTAAAAAATATGACCAAAACATTTAGTCGACAATTTTTTTATAAAATTTAGTGCATTGCATCGCTTCTGTATTATTGAGGAATGTCGCAGGCACATACTCGTAACTTGTTGCCTATCAGTATCTTCAGAAGTTGGGCAATGTATGCCATAAGAATAACCATGTAGGGTATTTGCATAATTGTCAAACAATGTTCATGTTTTTATACCCCCACTAAACAAATTCTGATGGGGTATACTGGTTTCACTCTGTCCATCCATCTGTCTGTCTGTCTGTCTGTAGACTCAACTTTGTCCGCTCCATAACTCCTCTCCCCCTGAAGCAAATCTCATGAAACTTCATAGGCGAACTGCCTGTGGTGAGAAGAAGAATCCTATTGATTTTGAGGTCAATAGGTCAAAGGTCAAGGTCACCAGCACCCGATAATGAAAAACCTTATCCGCTGCACAACTCCTTTCCCCCAGAAGCAAATCTCATGAAATTTCGTAGGTGAACTGCCTGTGGTCAGAGGACGACCACTAATGATTTATTTTGAGGTCAGTTGGTCAACGGTCAAGGTCACCAGCATCCGATAATTAAAAACCTTGTCTGCTCCATAACTCCTCTTTCCCTGAAGCAAATCTCATGAAACTTCATAGGTGAACTGCCTGTGGTAGGAGGACGACCACTATTTATTTTGAGGTCTGTAGGTCAAATGTCAAGGTCACCAGCACCCGATAATCAAAAACCTTGTCTGCTCCATAACTCCTGTCCCTTTGCAGCAAATCTCATGAAACTTTATAGGTGAATTGCCTGTAGTGAGGGGACGGTGTCTATTGATTTTGAGGTCAGTAGATCAAAGGTGAAGATCACCAGCATCCGATAATGCAAAACCTTGTCCGCTCCAAAACTCCTCTTCCCATGAAGCAAATCTCATGAACCTTTATAGGTGAACTGCCTGTGATGAGAGGATGACCCCTATTGATTTTGAGGTCTGTAGGTCAAAGTACAAGGTCACCGACACCCAATAGTGAAAAAACGTATTCGCTCCATAACTCCTCTCCCCTTGAAGCAAATCTCACGAAACTTCATAGGTGAACTGCCTGTGGTGAGAGGACAAATCCTATTGATTTTGAGGTCAGTTGGTCAAAAGTCAAGGTCACCAGGACCCAATAATGAAAAAAAAACTTGTCCGCTCCATAACTCCTCTCCCCCTGAAGCAAATCTCATGAAACTGAATAGGTGGACTAGTGTGATGAAAGGATGGCCCCTATTGGTTTTCAGTAGGTCAAAGGTCAAGGCTACCATTACCTGATCATGAACATACCATTCCACTCAATCTTTATTCAAACGGTAGGATGGGGAATTTGGGGACTGGTAGCATGGGTATAATTGTCGCCCTTAAAAGGCGACAGCTATAGTTTTATTTCTACTCGAAAAATTCACATTATGATGGCATTAACTTCAAATGTAGTGTTTCCAACATAAAAAGAAAAACTATAAGTTTGCAGAAGCACATGTCTTCAAAATAAGATGATCATATAAACAGTATAATTACAAGTTTATATTTAACTCTATTTCATGAAATTCAACCAAAGGCCATTCCACTTCGTTCCTGACACCGCTAACACCATCTCGCTCTTGACTTCCACTGAGCCTAGTCAGCTATGGATATACCTTTATATTAACCAGAATAATAGGTAAAAGATAACCATTTTCCCAATTTCCTTGTTACATAGAGCTAATATGTGAACACAGTCTTAAGTACAAAACAGTACCCTTAAAATTATTATAATAAAACGTACCAACCTAATTCAAGCCTGTATTCACTGTAACATTTGTGTTATATTTTCAGTGAAACGGGGCCACAATGCCGGCCAGCAGAGACCCACGGGCCTACGTCAGACCACAACCTCTCCCTATCCCAGCATGCAAGGGGGTGAAACTTCTGGCGCGGGACACGTTCAATTTCAACCCAGAAGAGCCATCCCGAGAGATGGTGCGGAAAAACAACTTCAATCGTCGCCAGACTCAGATGACCATGATGGGATTCAAGTCGCTGAATCACAAGCCATATGTTGGAATAGGCGACCCGTTTTATCTGGACGAGAAAAAGATGATTCTGCATGCTCTGGGACAATGGAATGATGTAAGTTTATCTCTATTTTTATGTGCCTCAAAATATTTTGGGAGAGCTTTCTCTGCCCCGTCCGTCGGTCCATCCATCTGTCAGTCTAAATATGACATGACTGGAATTTAATGTCGCCCAATGATAGTGGGCAATGAGAGGAAGTGCAGAGTTCAAGAACCATAACTCTATCTTCAACTAAGAGTTATTGTCCGTTGTAATTTTTTGAATGAAGTTTTTTTATTTAAGTCACGAGAATATTTTTTTTCTGCAAAATAATTAACCATGATGTAATGACAAAATTATATAATAGGGGATTTATCACTGGCGCAAAGCGCCAGGGATGAAAATCCCCTTAACGGTATCAACTTTTGTCCACATACCATCAGTTTGAAAAAAATTATCCCTTTGGTTTCCGATTTCGGCCAAGTATATGAGAGTCGAGCTTACGGAACGGGAAACCAGTCTCTACTTCCGCTGATAGGCATGGTAAATTCACTTCAGGCCTCTTCGGCGATGTCCCTTGTCTGGGTGCCATTGGCAACATCTCGCCATAAGCGAAGAATGACGGAATTGGCCGACTATGTACGATCAAAGACATCGGAACTCTTCGTTATTTTCCGCAATTAGAGAGGATGAATCAATACTGGCCCATTGTCTCGCCAGTTACCAATAATCGATAAATACGACTAAACAAAACAATTTCAATTGATTTGGGTGTTAAAAAGCTCTATTTACTCACTTCTCAGGTCTTGGTAAGTATCACGATAACGCATTACGCGAAGTCGTGGAAAACAGCATTACATTATATACTAGTTAATGATGACGTTATCTAATTGTGACAGTGGCGTAGAGGTTAGCACGGCTGCCTGTCAGGCAGAATACCCGAGTTCGAATCTCCAAATATTATATTTTTTTGTAACTGTAATTATTAATTAAAAACTTTTTTTAAAGCAATAAAATGAACAAAAGAAAAGAAAATTAATTGAATGAATCTTCTAAAGTGAATCATGGTCTTTGATTTAGATTAGTCATGATAAACCGAGAACAAAAAACCCTAATGGCTTCAGTTTCCAGCATTTCCATGAATAATTTTGACAATACATGTATTACTATTTTTTTTAACTAAATAAGAATTTAAAACGCAGTTTATAATTAGAAAATTAGTTAAGAAATACATATTACAACCGAAACACTTTTATGATAAGGCTTTTCACATGCACACCTGGCAAATAAGTTTAATAATATATTATTATTTGTTTCAGTTAAACGTAACATTTTGTAATGAAAACAAACGCACAGTGTTTTAATTCAGATTTATCGAATAAATAACAACCACTATTTTTTTATGTCACATTATAATTTTGTGCTTTGGACCACGGGTTTGAGTCATGAACAGTTTAGCATGCATACATTCTATATTGTATGCTTATCTTCTATATTGTTTAAATCTACTAGTTACCTACTTCCCGCGATCAAGTTGCAGAATTAAGCTTTAAATATATTTTTGCATGAAATGAAATATGGATCTTTTTAAATTACCTCGATAATACTTACCCGTAATTAGGAAGTATAGCATGTGTATGTTAATCTGAGTTTTGATGCCATGAAAGTCTGTATTGTATTATAACTGATATAAATGTGTTTATGTGTGTATCATACTCATTTTTACAAGAGTTGTCTCCTGGATAATTAAGTTTATTTCTATTTGAATGTTAATTAAAGTGCACGTTTACATTTAACCGATGATCGATTATAGGTTTTCATAATCGATCTTCATAATCGGATGCCTAACAAACCGATGATGGGTTTAAAACATTCGATTAATCGGAACATTAAAGGGTTACCATTAAATATTTCAAAAACGTCTTTTGCAAAAGCATTTATGGTGATGTTTGTGGTGCTAGTAAAATATGATGCCGAAATTATTAAAGTTGGCATATTTTAGAATTAGGAACACCAAAAGCTGCAATAATTCAAAGTACTAACGTACTTAACAAAATCCCAGCGTATTCTTAGACATTCTATCTAATGCATCACTGTATGACATCAACCAATCTTTCCCAGATCATGCGCATATACTTATTGGAGATAATTACAAACTAGACGTAGGTATGGGTGTAATAGAATTGTTGTTTCGTACACAATAAAGTATAAAAAAAAAAAGAAAGGAAAACTCCTAACCATAAAACCTTGGGATTTTCCTTTTGTCTGTTATCAATGTTAACACGGTTAATAGGCATTACTTAGTTCACTTTGTTATGATGTTGCGACATCGTTAATAATCTGACAATTGCATCCGATTACCTACGTTCATGCACCTTCATAACATCTCGATTGATTCCGAAATCAGGAACTTTTATTTCAATTTTCATCCCACAACACGTGAATGTCAATCTCTGTCCTTAATTTTAGCTAAAAAGGAAGATGAGTGAAATATCCTCAATTATACAGTTTGATATGTTATATTCGATCTCCATGTCAGCCAAATTGTGTGTACAGTATTTTTACAGCGAAAATGTCAAACTACATGAAACTCCAAAATATGTGTAATTTATAGAAATTATAATACAAAAATAATTAGAACCTAGATCTATATATATTTACTTGTTTTTGAAAGAAATGACATAGGATCTTGTCATATACAAGTTTTAACACAAGTGAGCATTATAACATACGTTTTTTATATATTGGATCTTCTTTTTTTTTTGTAAAGAAAAAGGTGGGATACGGTCCATATATATATATACCTTTAACAGTATTTTTAAAGTAAAAAGACCAATGAGGATTACAATTGTTTGTGTATGTTTTCAAAGATGTGTATGTATATAGGTAATCGAAAAATAATCTTTGTTTTTCAATAAATTTAATGTAATGAAAAAAATGGTGAAAATGTTCAGTGACTCTATTTTTCCTTTTTTTAGTGACATTTTGGAGTTAGAATGTCATCTTCAAAGATGTCTAGTACCAAAGAAACTTTAAGTACCAATGCAATACAAATCTCAGCACTACGTCCTTTCCAAGCCAACACCACAATTGAAAAAAAAAAAAATCTTATTTTAAAATCAAACTCCTACTAAATACTACTCCCAGTGGCAGAGCTACATGGAAGCAGAGTTGTGGATAACTTCCCGACGCCGTCGCTCAATGCGTTTAAAAGTCGTTTAAACAAACATTGGTTACGACACTCCACTAAATTTTCTCCAAGTCTTATATATATTCTTAAACTTGAAAATGTCAAAACGTGCCAAGCCAACAACCTTAAGTTAGTTACTCAAACTGGATAAATCCCCATTTAGGCTGTGCCTTTTCATATTAATCTATTACAATGTTTTAAAAAGAAATTGAATGAAGTCTAACAAGCCAGCTACTAATTACATACTCAGTTGCAAAAGAAAGTGTGCACAGCTCAGTTGCGAAAGAAAGAGTGCATTGCCATAAAGCATATCACAAGCAACATACCTTCCTGGCTAAAGAAGGCAATACAACATGATTCCATCTCAGAAACATTCCTTAATTTTACAGCCATAATTATGAGGATATTTAAAAGTATTTATATGACCTTTAATATCAACTATTATTAATTAACTTAACTATATTCATCGTGTTTTGCTAGAAACTCTACACACAATACGGCGCAAACTCGGCCTGTATGAACCAGAATTCGGCCAATGTGAAAAAAAAACAAGGCCATGAAGCAACTCGCCAATACGAGATTTAAGTGACATCGTTCACGTTAAATGACATCATTCGCGTTGCTCAATCAATCAACCTATAAATGAAATTAACAATACTTTAAATAAACGCAAATTGTGTCAAAATAATTTTTATTTAAAACAAATTATACTGTAGTGGAAGTTAATTAATAAAATTGTCATTAATTAAGCGTTTTTATATTGTCCGAGTTATTGGTCCTCGACTTGTCATATTGGCCTGCGGCCTTTGGCCTTGGGCCAATATGAAATTCCTTGGACCATTAACTCGGCTAATATGAAATCATATCATATTTGCTGCAGAACTACGATATTACAGATAATGTTTGTTATTTTCCACCGTAGTCTAATTTCTGTATAACCAGGAGGAAAACTTTGACATCAAAACAACATGCCTTCACACTTTTCTGTGGGAATCCCTGTTATACAAATGTACATCAGGTGAACAAGAATTTCTATACTGCTGGCATGTATCCTAAAGGAAAAAAGAAACGAAACACTGGAATTTCCACTATATATTGTATGCACTATATGCTGCGCTTAATTGAATGGTAAACGGCTAGGTTAGACCTTTCCTTTCGGAAATAAAATACTAAAACAACATTTAACACACCAAATGTTACGCCTTCAAAGTTTCAGTATTTATCATGTTGATAGAATACACTTTTGGCTCTAGCGGGTGAGCAAAGTTAGGATGTAAACTGTTGTGATGTCATTAAATACAGTACTGAAATAGTTCAAAGTGAAACTTATGAATTTATGAATTTCATCTTACAGGATGTACTGTGATTAAAAAATCAACAGCAGCACAGTTTTGTCCTTTCTCTGACTAGCTGTTTTACAAAACATCTTGGTACCATATTTCTGTGGAATTTTACGTGGAATTAAGTGAACTGCACAGTATATAAATTATATAACGAAAATTATCGATTTGCATTTCTTTTTTTCTTTAGTTTACATGATGCATGCGCTGTTAAAATATCCAATTTAGAGTTCAAGAGAAGAGATATATTACCATGGATACTTATTATCATGTTTAAATATAAAACAATTTATACGGCAATTTATATTATATGAATGACATTTAAATCCAGTCTGCCATAAGTTATATAATGTTCCTTTATTTAGGAGAAATGACATTGAAGCAGTCTAGAGTTCTTTTAAATTTTAAATAAGGGTTTCTTTATAAATTGAAACTATTATGCAATCTACATGATCTAGCAGAACCTGTTTATCATGTTTCAATACTAAACTTGAATGAATGACCTGTTTCTTCATTTTCAAATTAATTAGATATTTTGAAACAGCTTAACTATGTATTTATTGACTTTATTCACAGTGGGTATAAAATGCAATTGTCAGATATTCTGTTTGTTCTGAGTTAGGTAAATATTAAGTATTTATTCCTAACAGACCGTATTGGACAGTATTTTGGCTGTAATGCAAACACTTATTTTAGATTAATTATTTTATGAGCTCAAGTACTTTCAGCAAATTTAGACTGTTTGATTTGCCAGCGGTGTAGAAGGAGTGATGACAATAAGGTTTAGGTTGTCTTGGTTGAGATATGGCAACCAAACAGTTATTATTTCCTATCAAATCTTTTTATGGGAGGAAAAAACAACCTTGAAATGTCCTTAAAGTGCACATGGCAATATGAAGTTTTAATCCAACATTACAATTAGTACCGTGATTTAATAATCCAGGATCGTTTTGACTAAAATTAAATCTGCTTGCATATAATTTAAAAAAAGAAACGGGTTTTCATTTTTATTTATTTTTTGTAATTCCACCATCTATTTAAATATATATCGTAATTATAATATTGGTGATACAATATAATATTGGTGCAGTATTATCAACAGTGAGTAAAATGCAAAAACAAATTACTTTGAACTATTCTATTAATTAATATTAATGATTGCAAAATGCAAGTTATAAAGAATAATGGAATGCTTCGAGTTTTAAAAAAAAATCAAGATTGCCGTGTGTCCCTTTAAGGGATAATGGAGAAAGTCTAGAAGCAGTTTGGATGTCAATCCAGATATAAATAAAATTATCATAACAGGTTTCAGTTACATATTCACTGCGCATAATTATGCACTTAGCATGCCCAATGGTTCATATGATTTACATTACGTGGTCCCGCCTAAATTGCATTAACCGATAGGAAAGCTTATATTTGTAGGATTTAATAACTTATATTTCGACAATAAAACATGGTTAAAACCCTTTTTTAATGAAATAAGCTATAACCTGTTTAAAATTACCTATTAACTGGTTTAATTGTACAATATGCAAACTTTTTAAGAAATTAAGGTTTTATTTCATACCCCAGCTAACCCCGTGTTCACTTGTTAAAGACGGTGTTGGATTAATACTCGGACCATGTAATGAAGGATTAATACTCGGACCACGTAATGAGGGATTAATACTCGGACCACATAATGAAGGATTAATACTCGGACCACGTAATGAAGGATTAAAACTCGGACCACGTAATGAAGGATTAATACTCGGACCACGTAATGAAGGATTAATACTCGGACCACGTAATGAAGGATTAATACTCGGACCACGTAATGAAGGATTAATACTCGGACCACGTAATGAAGGATTAATACTCGGACCACGTAATGAAGGATTAATACTCGGACCACGTAATGAAGGATTAATACTCGGACCACGTAATGAAGGATTAATACTCGGACCACGTAATGAATTACTGTTATTGAAATAGTTTGGTCTGGAAGAAACTAGACGACTTGGATAGTTTTTGATGTATAAGTTATTAATAGTAATTCATAGGATGGTTACAGCTCTTATACATTCTGTTTTGTGATTAAAGTAAACTTTATTTGAATTATACATGTACAACTTCTAGCAATAGAGCCCCATTTAAATTAAAATATTTATAGTTATATATAGGCAGCAAAAACCAGTATTGTTGTCAAGTTTTCCAGACAAAACATTTTCGTAAACAATAATTGAATCAAAAGTAACATTTGGCTTAATTTCATGCCTTTTCACGGCGATTTTGTTCACCCTTTTGGTTATGGTACCGGTACCCATTCAATTGGGAAAATTTGCATTGTTTTGACTTATTAAAATTGGGAATTTTCACTATCAAACAAAAGCAATATTTTATAAAAAAAAATCAAACACTTTACCATCTATACATTCCCTTGAAGTATTTCATTACACTCACCTTAAAGAATATATTTCCCCCCACCCACTTCTTCTGTTTCAAGTTTCACTATAAATATTTAAAAAAAAAAATGTTTGATTGGGACTTTTTTTCACTCCAATTGGTAAAAAAACATGCTTTTTGCCATTGGGGATCGTATTGTTTTTCGGTACCACTTATACAAGACAAAAATAAACACTGTTTCACATTTCACAAACTGAAGCACAGCGTTGTCAGTTGTATTTGGGTTGACATCAGTCACCCCTCCAGATCACCTCCTGCACCTTTAACCCGTAACTTGCTAAGCACGACTGCAATAGCCTTTGCGTCCATTGTAAACCCAGATCAGCCTGTGAGTAACTTGCATGCTGATCAGGTTACAATGTCAGGCTGCTGATCAGTCATTTTCTCCAAAACACCCCCTTGTCACATAAATGGAACGGTCTTACTTCAAAGGAAGAAAGTCCATGATATATATATATAGCAGGTTAAGGGTTAACTTCTATTTAAAGTATTACCAGAGTTTAGTTTCACCTGTCAGTTTCTGACTTCAAGAAAACAACCACTCACCCCGCACACAAGCGTCCCTTCTAAAATGATGCTTGAGGCCTAAATTAAAGTATTGTTGGTTTGCCGTGTACACAAGGCAATCCTGAAGTTTTATGTTGATGTGAAATCCAAGATGGCCGCCAAATCTAAAAATAGATTTTTAAAAAACAAGTTTGTAGCGACTACTTCTTGAAAACTAAGTGATATTGATATGGGACTTTTTCTAAAATTATCAGCATGACATGATGTTGGTCCTTGTTGAAAATCGTTTTGATTCGACGTTAAACAAGGCTACCACAGCCATCTTTGTTTACATAGAGTTATATAATGAAAACTTGTAGCAACTACTCCTCTGAAACTACTTGACGGATGTTCATGAAACTTCACAGGAATGTTGCTCTTGATGTCTAATTGATCCTAGCAAAATTTCAGGTCGGCCGGAAATTCAAAATGGCCGCCACGGCTAAAAATAAATTTTCAAAATACAAGTTTGTAGCGACTACTTCTTGAAAACTATAAGTGATATTGATATGGGACTTTTTCTAAAATGATCAGCATGACATGACGTTGGTCCTTGTCAAAAATCGTTTGATTTGACATTAAACATGGCTGCCAGCGGCCATCATTGTTTACATAGAGTTATATAGTAAAAACTTGTAGCGACTACTCCTCTGAAACTACTTGGCGGATTTTCATGAAACTTTACAGGAATGTTGCTCTTAATGTCTAATTGATCCTAGCAAAATTTCAGATCGGATAGAAATTCAAGATGGCCACCACAGCTAAAAATAGATTTAAAAAAAATAAGTTTGTAGCGACTACTTCTTGAAAACTATAAGTGATATTGATATGGGACTTTTTCTAAAATGATCAGCATGACATGATGGTTATCCGAGTCGAACTATATTTTGATTTGACGTTAAATATGGCTGCCAATGGCCATCTTTGTTTACATGGAGTTATATAATGAAAACTTGTAGCGATTACTCCTCTGAATCTACATGACGGATTTTCATGAAACTTCACACGAATGTTGCTCTTGATGCTCTTGATGTCTTATTAGTCCTAGCAAAATTTCAGGTTGGCCGGAAATTCAAGATGGCCAATATGGCTAAAAATAGATTTTCAAAATACAAGTTTGTAGCGACTACTTCTTGAAAACTATAAGTGATATTGATATGGAACTTTTTCTAAAATGATCAGCATGACATGATGTTGGTCCTTGTCAAAAATCGTTTTGATTCGATGTTAAACATGGCTGTCAGTGGCCATCTTTGTTTACATAGAGTTATATAATGAAAACTTGTAGCGATTACTCCTCTGAAACTACTAGACGGATTTTCATGAAACTTCACAGGAATGTTGCTCTTGATGTCTAATTGATCCTAGCAAAATTTCAGATCGGCCGGAAATTCAAGATGGTCGCCACGGCTAAAAATAAAGTTTGTAGCGACTACTTCCTGAAATCAAAATCAATCAGTAGAGCTTCAAGGTCATTGACCTCTTGTTGTTATTTATTTTTTTATCTTTCAATTGGACATTTTGTCTCAAAATTGGGAAAAAAATGTATATTTTGGCATTGGGAATATACCCGTAGCCCAACAAAAACAGTCCCAAAAAACACTGCTGTAGAAAGTGATGTAAAGAACTTCACATTGCAGAACACATCACTACTACAATCGGTCATGTATGGAGAATCATACTACTGTGGTGGGCTGTGGTAGTTCACTTTGGGAGTATTCGATCGATCATCGTCTAGACTTGGTTAATGTTGCATGCATGTAGACCTGTGTTTGACAAATAAACACAATTAATTAATCAATATTTCTATTTCTTTAACTTCTTTATAGATATGGTTAATGTTCTTTACTTGTATGTTGAAGTTAATAACAGTTAATGCACACAGAGCTTTTTTTAACTTATTTAATTGGGGCAGAAATTCGGCCTCTTCCCATTAAATTGCAAAAACTTCTATATTTTCCCAATTCTGGGTAAAAAAAATAATCCCAATTTTTTTTTTTTTTTTTTTTTTAGACAATGACAGGCTTTCCATTATTTGTATATTAAAATCATTTATTTGATTGATATACCTGAAACATACATTTTATTAAAAGTTTTTCTCTTAAAAAAACATTACCTTAAATAACAAAAATCACACTATTTTTTTTCCCCAATTTTGACAATTTCTGACTTCTTTTTCCCAAAATTAGCAGACCTATAGTTTGCCAATTTTCTCAAAAAAAGCGTCGAACATGAAAAAAAACAAAAAAAACAAACATTGAAAATGCGATAAAAGTTTTGGGTAGGAAGATAAATTGCAAATGAACAATATTTTAATTTAGACTTAAACTATAATTTTAATATTGTTATAAAAAAGGCAGTCCTTAACAACTAATGATTAAGGCTTCAGCTATAATTATTATAAAACTAATGATTTAGGCTTCAGCTATTATTATTATAAAACTAATGATTTAGGCTTCAACTATAATTATTATAAAACTAATGATTTAGTCTTCAACTATAATTATTATAAAACTAATGATTTAATTTAGGCTTCAACTATATTTATTGTAAAACTAATGATTTAGGCTTCAACTATAATTATTATAAAACTAATGATTTAGGCTTCAGCTATAATTATTATAAAACTAATGATTTAATTTAGGCTACAAATATATTTATTGTAAAACTAATGATTTAGGCTTCAACTATAATTATTATAAAACCAATGATTTACTTTAGGCTTGAACTATAATTATTATAAAACTAATGATTTAGGCTTCAGCTATAATTATTATAAAACTAATGATTTAATTTAGGCTACAACTATATTTATTGTAAAACTAATGATTTAGGCTTCAACTATAATTATTATAAAACTAATGATTTAGGCTTCAGCTATAATTATTATAAAACTAATGATTTAGGCTTTTATAATTATTGTAAAACTCATGATTTAGGCTTGAACTATAATTATTATAAAACTAATGGTTTCATTTAGGCTTCAACTATATTTATTGTAAAACTAATGATTTAGGCTTCAACTATAATTATTATAAATCTAATGATTTAGGCTTCAACTATAATTATTATAAAACTAATGATTTAGGCTTCAACTATAATTATTATAAAATAGGCTGCCCTTAAAAAACAGGTGTGTTTTACTGTTTCAATACCCAGGATTCATCAGTGGCTATTATAAGACTCATGTAGGTTAAACATTATTTTTCCTAAGATGGCAAAAACCTTAACTATTTAAAGAAAACTATCTAAAAGGTAACAAAGAGGAGTAACAAAAATAGAATTGCTACACAAATATTTTGGTATGGTCCTTTATCGCGGGCGGGTAGGTAAACAGCAGATTTATTTTTATGGTAGGTGTTATATACATGATATATGGCAGTGCTTTAATCTCACACATAAAAAGCTATTAGTCATGCATTAATTGGAAAATGTCTGTATACTTTTCTTGACAAATATTTGCAAGGGATTTTAAGTTAGTATATAAATCACTGTTACTCAAGATAAATGTTTTCGTACTGCAAATACAAACAGTTAATATAAGTAAATGTGTTTGCTCTTAGCTACTGGCCATGAGAGGCTATAAATTATATATTTTTTCTAAAAGAACCTTAAGAGAGCCGTCTATAGTGTTTTAAATTGTGTTTTGCTTTACAATTTGTCACACTTTTAAGCTTAATGCCAATGTATGTTGCAGACAACTTGCTTTTTCAGGTAATTCGCTAGAAGGTCACTGTTATTCCGATCAGGGTTGGTCTCTCTGTTTGTCCAGGGTTTGTCAAGCTGTTATTCCAGGGTTTGGTTACTCTGTTATTCCAGGGGTTTGGTCACTCTGTTATTCCAGGGATTGGTCACTCTGTTATGCCAGGGAGTGATCACTTTGTTATTCCAAAGGTTGGTCACTCTGTTATTACAGGGGTTGGTCACTCTGTTATTCCAGGGGTTGGTCTCTCTGTTAATACAGGGGTTGGTCACTCTGTTATTCCAGACCAGGGAGTAATCACTTTGTTATTCCAAAGGTTGGTCACTCTGTTATTACAGGGGTTGGTCACTCTGTTATTCCAGGGTTTGGTCACTCTGTTATTCCAGGGTTTAGTCTCTCTGTTATTCCAGGGTTTGGGCTCTCTGTTATTCCAGGGTTTGATCACTCTGTTATTCCAGGGTTTGGTCACTCTGTTATTCCAGGGGTTGGTCACTCTGTTATTCCAGGGATTGGTCACTCTGTTATTCCAGGGTTTGGTCACTCTGTTATTCCAGGGTTTGGTCACTCTGTTATTCCAGGGATTGGTAACTCTGTTATTACAGGGGTTGGTCACTCTGTTATTCCAGGGTTTGATCACTCTGTTATTCCAGGGTTTGGTCACTTTTTTATTCCAGGGTTTGGTCACTCTGTTATTCCAGGGGTTGGTAACTCTGTTATTCCAGAGGTTGGTCACTCTGTTATTCCAGGGTTTGGTCTCTCTGTTATTCCGGGTTTTGGGCTCTCTGTTATTCCAGGGTTTGGTCACTCTGTTATTCCAGGGGTTGGTAACTCTGTTATTCCAGAGGTTGGTCACTCTGTTATTCCAGGGATTGGTCTCTCTGTTATTCCAGGGGTTGGTAACTCTGTTATTCCAGAGGTTGGTCACCCTGTTATTCCAGGGATTGGTCTCTCTGTTATTCAAGGTGTTGGTCTCTGTTGTTCCAGGGGTTGGTCACTCTGTTATTCCAGAGGTTGGTCACTCTGTTATTCCAGTCAGGTTTGGTCACTTTGTTATTCCAGGGTTTGGTCACACTGTTATTCCAGAGGTTGGTCACTTTGTTATTCCAGGGTTTGGTCACTCTGTTATTCCAGGGGTTGGTCACTCTGTTATTCCAGGGGTTGGTCACTGTTATTCCAGGGGTTGGTCACTCTGTTATTCAAGGGGAAATTGGTCACTCTGTTAATCCAGGGGTTGGTCACTCTGTCATTCCTGGGGTTGGACACTCTTGTATTCCAGGGTTTGGTCCCTCTATTATTTCATAGTTGGTCACTCTTTTTGTCCTAGGGATTATTGCTTTTATTATAATAATGGGTTTGTCATTGTTTTGTAGTTATAAGGTTTGGGCTCTCTATCACTTAATGACCCGTTAATATATTTGAAGTAAAAAAACAGGGCTTGGTTGAGTGAAAAAATGCTGTTTTTATGTAATAGCTGATATTGTAAGATAGTTACAAGAGACATATGCCGGAGTGGGAGTCTCATGGGCGTGTGGTTGTAATGTGGAGACCGAGTTGATAGCGGGTTTTAGAAAGCAACCAATTTATTACGTTTAATTAAATATATATCGAGTAAATATTGTAATCATCGTGTGTTGATATGTGCATAGACATGTATTCATTTGAGTAATACCGCACTGATAGTGCACTTGCATTCAACATGATTTTAGCTTGAGCTTTTGCAAGTGTATTATATTTGAACTTAAACGTTTGTTGACCCTGGTATATTGTGTTTTAATGACGTATTTATTGACTACCTTTTCTGTTTAGGATTAAGTTAAGCATGCTTTATGATTCATAAAACATTACAATTATAGGGGGATACAGTGTATATTATTTGCTAAGGAAATCATATGAAAACAATATTATCACTTAAATCAACATTACTTTGCCAAAATAATGTGACCACTGACCAGTTATGACTTTAATATGCTTACAAGAATAAGTCTTCGTACATGCAGAGCTCTAGATAAGTTGCGTATCATGCCATATATATGTGCATAATTTACGCAAATATATGAGCCAAAAAATGCAAAAGATTTCATTCTATGTGTATTTAAAACGTAAAAAAATGTAAGAAAAACACAAAAGATTTATTTCAATGTGTTATAAAACATAAATATACAGCATTTACCATTTTGCCGATTTCCATCTTCAGAATTTATGGTTAGTTCCGTTGTTGAACTGTTCGGTAATTGTCACTTGTCTGTAATACTTGTCAGGCAATCGATGATGCAAGCCTCGATCAGAAAAGATTCAGAACAAATCTACGCTTTACAAAACACGAGTTTCGGGTTTATGTTTTACCAATTTCTTAAAACGTGTTGAAATAATGTATAATTAATAAGTACTGTAATCCAGTCTGTGCATTTATACCCTGTCAGTTTTTCTCGTGAAAAATACGAAAACAAAAACATATCTTCAGGTAAAAGCGTTCTCGGGCAGAAAAAAAGAATAAACAATGATCACAGCATAAATTAAATTACGAGTTATCTTTCAATGAATGAAAACGTTTCTTCTGAGTCAATATTTAGGGAAATATTTTTTGATTTAATTGACCAAAGTGTTGCAAAGTAAAGTAAAGAGACACAAGTAAAACAAAACATTCACAAATGTGTCACAAACATATAATTGTACTGTACAAATTACAATAACTCCGAGTAAATGTAAATGTAAACAAATGAAGAGAAAAATATTGATAAGAAAAAATGATTGGGATAAAAAAATATATATATAAAAAAAGGAAGGGTAAATGTATGGTGTTTTATGTCATCTCCAACACATGTAAGGTTATATATGATGGTAGATAATTTTGTGGTGGAGGCAGACCACCCACTTTTCCTGGGTAGAACCAGTACTGTACACCTTCCGCCATCCATTACCGTATACCTCCGTTTAAACTCCACCGGGGGCGATGTTTTTCACAAAAGTGGAGCAATTATATGAGGTCATTTTAACAATGTTATAAAATATAACCATTTAATACCCAGTCACAGGAAATAAAAATTAAGACAAATTGTGTGAAGCCAAATCAACCTACACAAAACCCTCCAAGAGGCTGCCTACATAAAACCCTCCGAGAGGCTGTTTCTCTCTATAAAGCTGTATAGTAATGCACTTCAGGAATCACCTGCATTCTGATTGGCTAAGCTATTAAAACTTGCTACCGGTAAATATACTCCTCAAAATAACTTAAAGACCACAAAACAGAACAGTAATAATTACTTAATCTTTAATATTATGGATTTTGTATTCCTATAAAAAATACATGTATGTTACAAATTAAAGACCGAAAAGAAAAATAGATATGTTTCCGGTTGCCCGTTCGATCATTCTGATTGGATGACCGATAAAACATTACAAATATTTCATTGGACAATGTCATAGTAACATTTTAACAAACTGATGTCAAATAAATCAGTATGGCGATCTAAATTGAATGTCGTTTGATATCAGTTTTGGCCATTTAACAACGTTATATTCGTTCCTTTTAAAGGGACACAAGGCAATCTTGAAGTGTTTGAAATGGGTGTCTCGATTTATATTATCCAGTATCAGTTTTACTTTTACCCTGGTCACATTTAAATAAATCAAATTTTAAATATTCACTATTTCGTCTTAATATACTATAAGTTGTAATATATAATTGGTGCAATAATATCAAAAATTAATAAGGTGTAAAAGCAAATTGCTTAATACTATTCTTATAATTGATATCAATGATTGAACAAATGCAAGTTATGCAGAAAAACTAGCAGGATGCCGTGAGTTTTTAAAAAAATAAAGATTGCCGTGTGTCCCTTTAATGGTCTTAAATGTGGTTTAATGGTGCTGCTGTCGTGAACCCTTTAAACGTAAAATTACAGACTATTTAACATAATTATATAGAATTTACATAGTTAATACATAAAACGTAGTATAAAAATGCCTTAGATCCACTAATCTGACTGTCCGTTCTTGCACAAGCTATACGTTGTGGGGGTTGTTTTTTTAGTTAGATCGCACATTGTGGGATTAACCTTATTATACATCACTTATAATTCCTCATGTTCAAATATACATTCATTCATTTCTTCATCTTTCATCGTTTTTTTGCGAACAATATGACCTATACATGTGTCGACATGCCGTAAAACACCATTCATTTATTACACGTTCAAAATGACACTATGAGGTGGTTCTAAGAATATCGAAATACTACAGACATGATGCCACAACATCCAAACACTTTAACCTTATTATAGTGTTATCCCCACGCATGCCCAGCTAACCCCACAGTCATAGGCAGGTCTGCGAAGGCACTGTACTAGCCTGGCCAGGCCTACACCAAATGTTCAGTAATCAAAAAATTATAAAGTAAAAAAATCAATAAAAATGGGGGAAGGGGTGGTGGGGGAGGGGGCAGATTTTCAGATACATTTGCGTTCTTATGATTACCTTCCTGTAAATCTGAAATGTACGTCAGAACGCACCTTCTGTTTTCTAACATAAAAAAAACTGTAGACCCCTCTTGGATAAGTAACATATCGGGCCTGCGCTGTCAGTTGGGCCTAGCTACGCCCCTGACAATGTAAAATGGGCACACTGTCGGGCTTGCACTGTCAGTTTGGCCTAGCTATGCCCATGACAATGTAAAATGGGCACACAGTCGCTCTGGTCTGTACAAAGATTTATACAACACAGTAGTTGTCTGAGTTACCTGGTCTGTTATTGGCTGACTTGTCATGCTATTGAACCCGTAGTTTGGGTGGTGAAATCAATTTGCATGCAAGATCACATGTCAATGTCACTCATTTATTTTGTAGATAAAGATATATAATAGAGACAAGTTCAAGTAAATAAGCGTAAAACTTGTTAAATAGAAATATCAAGCTTGTGTGAACATGATTGAGTGTAAAGATAGTAATAATTTTAGCTAAAATTTAATTAAATTGAATTCGGCTGTTCTCTATATTGCTGAATTGTGTTTCGATAAATCCGCTAACCCGCCAGCAACAGGCAAAATCTTCAATTTAACAATTTAATATTAATTATTCTAAACATGGAAGTAACCTTAATTTTATATTCATTACAAGTGATCATAACTTTATGCAGTTTTCTGCCCTCCAGATACACACAGAAAGTAGCTGTTGACATTTGTTTCCAAGTGTTGATTTATGAGTTACCATCTCTTAATTCAGGTTGTTAAAGCGTGACCCTGACCCTCACAAACCTTTTACGGGGTGAATAAACTTTATTAATTAAAACAATTAAAAAACTAAAACACTTTTAATTTATTTTACACATATGCAATAACGGATATTTTAATATCCATGAATAAATCTAGACTTTTAAGCGACACATTTGGATTATTTACGACCTCAACACATGGATAGAGTTTAAAAGAAATTTGGCTGTTTAGTTTCTTTAAATAAAAGTGTGAGTGATATTACCCAGATTGATTTTGCCCAAACTAGGGTAAACAGCCTGATCAGGTAGAGCGCCTTGTTCTCTACCTATTAAACATGTTGTAGAATGCTTTGTTCTCTACATATTAAACATGGTAGAACGCCTTGTTCTCTACCTATTAAACATGTGGTAGAGTGCCTTGTTCTCTACCTATTAAATGTGGTAGAATGCCTTGTTCTCTACCTATTAAACCTGGTAGAACGCCTTGTTCTCTACCTATTATACATGTGGTAGAATGCCTTGTTCTCTACCTATTAAACTTGTGGTAGAATGCCTTGTTCTCTACCTATTAAACATGTGGTAGAATGCTTTGTTCTCTACCTATTAAACGTGTGGTAGAACGTCTTGTTCTCTACCTATTATACACGTGGTAGAATGCCTTGTTCTCTACCTATTAAACGTGGTAGAACGCCTTGTTCCCTACCTATTATACATGTGGTAGAACGCCTTGTTCTCTACCTATTAAACATGTGGTAGAACGCCTTGTTCTCTACCTATTAAACATGTGGTAGAATGCCTTGTTCTCTACCTATTTACATGTGGTAGAAACATGTGGTACAACGCCTTGTTCTCTACCTATTAAACATGTGGTAGAATGCCTTGTTCTCTACCTATTAAACATGGTAGAATGCCTTGTTCTCTACCAGTTAAACATGTGGTAGAACGCCTTGTTCTCTACCTGTTAAACATGTGGTAGAATGCCTTGTTCTCTACCTGTTATACATGTGGTAGAATGCTTTGTTCTCTACCTGTTAAACATGTGGAAGAACGCCTTGTTCTCTACCTGTTAAACATGTGGTAGAACGACTTGTTCTCTACCTGTTATACATGTGGTAGAACGCCATGTTCTCTACCTGTTATACATGTGATAGAGTGCCTTGTTCTCTACCTGTTAAACATGTGGTAGAACGCCTTGTTCTCTACCTGTTATACATGTGGTAGAATGCCTTATTCTCTACCTGTTAAATATTTGGTAGAACGCCTTGTTCTTTACCTGTTAAACATGTGGTAGAATGCCTTGTTCTCTACCTGTCTTGTTCTCTACCTATTAAACATGTGGTAGAATGCCTTGTTCTCTACCTATTAAACATGTGGTAGAACGCCTTGTTCTCTACCTGTTAAACATGTGGTAGAACGCCTTGTTCTCGTAGAATGCCTTGTTCTCTACCAGTTAAACATGTGGTAGAACGCCTTGTTCTCTACCTGTTAAACATGTCATAGAATGCCTTGTTCTCTACCTGTTATACATGTGGTAGAATGCCTCTACCTGTTAAACATGTGGTAGAACGCCTTGTTCTCTACCTGTTATACATGTGGTAGAATGCCTTGTTCTCTACCTGTTATACATGTGGTAGAATGCCTTAATCTCTACCTGTTAAACATGTGGTAGAATGCCTTGTTCTCTACCTGTTAAACATGTGGTGGAATGCCTTGTTCTCTACCTATTAAACATGTGGTGGAATGCCTTGTTCTCTACCTATTATACATGTGGTGGAATGCCTTGTTCTCTACCTATTATACATGTGGTAGAACACCTTGTTCTCTACCTATTAAACATGTGGTAGAATGCCTTGTTCTCTACCTGTTAAACATGTGGTAGAACGCCTTGTTCTCTACCTGTTATACATGTGATAGAATGCCTTGTTCTCTACCTGTTATACATGTGATAGAGCGCCTTGTTTTTACTACCTGCTAAACATGTGGTAGAATGCCTTGTTCACTACCTGTCTTGTTCTCTACCTATTAAACATGTGGTAGAATGCCTTATTCTCTACCTGTTAAACATGTGGTAGAATGCCTTGTTCTCTACCGGTTAACATGTGGTAGAACGCCTTGTTCTCTACCCGTTAAACATGTCGTAGAATGCCTTGTTCTCTACCTGTTATACATGTGGTAAAATGCCTTGTTCTCTACCTGTTAAACATGTGGTAGAACGCCTTGTTCTCTACCTGTTATACATGTGGTAGAACGCCTTGTTCTCTACCTGTTATATATGTGGTAGAATGCCTTGTTCTCTACCTGTTAAACTTGTGGTAGAATGCCTTGTTCTCTACCTGTTAAACATGTGGTGGAATGCCTTGATCTCTACCTATTAAACTTGTGGTAGAACGCCTTGTTCTCTACCTGTTATACATGTTGTAGAACGCCTTGTTCTCTACCTGTTAAACATGTGGTAGAATGCCTTGTTCTTTACCTGTTATACATGTGGTAGAATGCTTTGTTCTCTACCTGTTAAACATGTGGTAGAACGCCTTGTTCTCTACCTATTATACGTGTGGTAGAATGCCTTGTTCTCTACCTATTAAACCTGTGGTAGAATGCCTTGTTCTCTACCTATTAAACATGTGGTAGAATGCCTTGTTCTCTACCTATTATACATGTGGTAGAACGCCTTGTTCTCTACCTATTAAACATGTGGTAGAATGCCTTGTTCTCTACCTATTATACGTGTGGTGAAACGCCTTGTTCTCTACCTATTAAACATGTGGTAGAATGCCTTGTTCTCTACCTATTATACATGTGGTAGAACGCCTTGTTCTCTACCTATTAAACATGTGGTAGAACGCCTTGTTCTCTACCTATTAAACATGTTTATAGCAGTGTAAATCCACCCTGGATCAGCACCTGTTAATATTGTAAATCGTTTATGATTACAGACTCAAACTAAAATGTCTGAATATACACAACACCAGAATAATGTAGTATCTACATTACAGTTTCGAATTATGTCTGAGTACAGTCATTACAGATTCAAAATAAAGTGTCTAAGTACACATTACAGATTCAAAATAAAATGTTCTAAGTACACATTACAGATACAAAATTCTGAGTGCACATTACAGATTCAAACTAAAATGACTGAGTACACATTACAGATTCAAAGTAAAATGTCTGAGTACACATTACAGATTCAAAATAAAATGTCTGCATATAACACTTTACAGATTCAAAACAAAATGTTTGAATGTACACATTGCAGATTCAAGCTATATGTGTGAGAGCTATATGTGTGAGTGCACATTAGGGATTCAAAATATAATGTCTGAGTACACATTACAGATTCAAACTAAAATGTCTAAGTACACATTACAGATTCAAACTAAAATGTCTGAGTACCCATTATAGATTTAAACGATAACGTCTAAGTACACATGACAGATTCAAACTAAAATGTCTAAGTACACAGTACAGATTCAAACTAAATTGTCTGAGTACACATTATAACAGAATATTACCATTTTTTGTTGTTGATGATGTATGAATGTCGTTAGTGAAAAAACACTGTTTGGGATTCATAAAAAGTACCTTTTTATACCCCTTCTCTTGTTTCATTTATTCCAACTATATATAACCTCTCGGGTGTAACATTTCTACTTTCAGGAAGAGATAAGTGCATCAAGCAGTTCAGATGACTCAGATGATGAAGTGGATAACTCGGGCGAGAAGCAAGCAGCTGTAAGTTATGATGATGTTTGATTATTGCAGTTATGATACATACCGGTATATAGGAATCTCTTGTTTGACATGGGGGTTTACTTTTTAACTGGTGCTTCACCACTGGAAATATTGGATCACTGCCCAGTGTCACATTTATTTTGTGCTGTGTCATTCTCTGGCATGGCTGACACGTCCTGATAATTATCGAGTACAAGATATCTTGCTTATGGCATAGGATCCTAGTTTTATCCATATTGACCTTAAAAATATTTTAAAATATTCAAGACGTCTCTTTAATGTATTTGATAACTGCTCATGAATAAATGACTGTGTTTCATGCAGTACACAATTAGGTACAATATTTGTTAAAATATAGTGACCCAGTCAAACGATATACAAACAATTTATGTCAAATAAATTCAAACAATTTATGTCAAATAAATTGTATCTTTAGAGTGTTAAAACCATCGTCTATCTCAGACCATTCACAACTTCTCGATCAATTCATGGAATCGTATGATCTAGCCTTGATCAACTTTAACTCTTGATCTTTAAACGAAAGCAAGTGTCACAGATGATCTGGACTACGGTATGTATGATCCCAAAGAATTGACAGACTATGTACAATTGGGAAACAAATGATATATACTAGAAACCAACTGGAATCATAAACAACCTCTTGCTTGTTGTAAATTATGATATTTTTTGTGGTAAAGATCCATATTTCATTTTAATATGGATTATGTTTCTCCACAAATCAACAGTAGTTAAAGAATAGCCTCAACATGTACTGTTGAAGAATTCGTATGTTATCTTGAGGTATGCCATGTCTAGGAATTGTACTGCTATATTAAAATTAAAGTACAGAGCTGTCTAAATTATTAATGATTTCAACTTGATAATTTTGCAGTGAAATTATAATGAAACCAAGTATCTGTTCATCGTCACACCCTATTTGATTACTGTCATATTTCAGTTCACGGCAGCAAACCTAGTCCTTAGAAGATCCAGAAAAGATTTGAACACACTCACCAAGGCCGTGGTGCATGGAAGGTAGGTTTATTGAACAGCTCAAGAGCAATAATCTTTCCTATCCTAGTTGTGGTGTAACACTGGAGAAAACTCAGTTACTTCCCTTTGTACTTGGGTAATTTTTCATGTCACCAATGGGAGGCATATATTATCGCACTGTCCGTCTGTCTGTATTTATTCCCTAAACACTGAAGTCTATTGTTGTATAAGTGGTCATACCTTTGATCTTAAAGGAAAAACACTTAGGTGACATTTGTAGGGATTAATGTTTCTTTGTTCGTTTGTCCGTCCATCTGTCCAAAACAATCATGTCTCGAGCAAAACTTTGAAAGTACTGAATTTCTTAAAACTTCACACAATTGTTAATCACAATGTGAAGGTGTGTTGCTGGCAAGAATCAGGTCTGTACCTCAAAGGTCAAGGTCATACATGGAGCTTTGTATCCCAACCAAAAGACTAGTTTGAAAGTACTGAAGGGAAATTCATGTAAATGTCACACAAATGTGAATCACAATAAGAAGATGTGTCACATACAAAAAATATGTTTTACCTCAAAGATCAAGGTCACACTTGGAGGTCAAAGGTCAAATTCATGTCTCAAACATAACTGTTACTGATGGGAATTTCTTTAAACGTCACACAATTGTTAATAACAATGAGAAAGTGTGTTGTGCACAAGAATCGGTTGTGTACATCAAAGGTTAAATGAGTCTCATATGACCTCAAATATGCAATATTGACCTCAAAGGTCAACATCAGAGGTCAAAGGTTAAATGAGTCAAATCCCTGTCTCAACCATTACTTTGAAAGTACTGAAGGGAATTTCATGAAACTTAACACAAACATTAATCCCAATGAGAAAGTGTGTGGTAATGAAGTCATGGTCACACTTGGAGGTCAAGGCAAATAAGTAAAAATTGTGTTTCAGCCATAACTTTGAAAGTCTTTTCTACAAAATATAGGTCACGTCCGGTCTCGGATATGACATGCATTTCTTGCTTTCCTTGCAAGATATCACCAAACTTCATCACAATTTTCCTTGTATGCATCTAGTATCATGTGCAAAATTTCGGGTTGCTGTGACTTACTTTGAACAAAATATAGGTCTCTGTTATGACATGCATCCCCCACTGTTAATGATATTAATTTAAATAAATATTAAGTATGAAAGGAATGAATATCTCTTGGGATTGACATTGGTGTTGGTCAAATCAAAAAACTGGATTACTTCACAATAGAGCCCAACATGTAGGTGTTCTAGTTAAATAATAAAAATGAATAGATTTGTTTTTCAGATTTGCTCTTCAGTGTTTTATCATCACAATCTTATGTAACTTTTAATAATGAGTATATCTCACCTGTCCTTAAAAAATTGTCTTTCATATTCTTTGTAGGATTGCCTCTGTTTGTATGTCTTTATTATTATATTATTTATTGATGGACAAACAATACTTTATTATTTATTGATAGGTGATATTCATATGTATTTTTCTTTGTTGCAGGAGTATGATCAGAAATGTCAGACTTGGTCATGCACTGTTTGACCTCATTGAAAAAGAAAAGGAAGATAAAGTAAGTATGTGCATGATGCAGTTAACTGTGAAACCAAAATAGAAAGGATTTCAGCATGTTGCCTCTCATAAAATTATATGTTAGAGAAATCAGTGGGTTTGAGGAATCGAGTTGGCAACAACAAAATATCATCTATCCAAACTTGTGCACTATCCAAAAACGGTTCTACTTATGACTGTATGCAATCATTCTTTCTCAATAAGTATGTTCTTATTTGCTTACTTGTTTGTTTAAACCAAATAACAGATATATTTAAATGTAATTATTACCAGGAAAATATGAGAACAACTGCAAAAATGTGTTTGTTTTATCTTTAATAAGCATTTATTTAGAGCAATAGCGCAATTTATACAAACTGCAAGTCAGAATAATGAGATGAATATAATTAAATAGAATATACAAACATCGAGTTTACAAATTAGATAAAAATAATAGTGTGTCAATCAGCAAACTTTATTTGAAAATAAAATGTGTTTAATTGTTCATAATTATTCATAAAATAAATTCACACAAATATAACATTTCATCTATTTATTAACACTAAACGAACATAATTGTGACAATTCTTGGTTTTCTTTGACGCCTCTATTGAACTTGAGTCATATGAATCAATGGCCGACGTTGCATGACAACAGATCACACCTGCTATCTTACGCTGGCTATTTTACCACATAAACGGATCTCTGGACCGTGAAAAGCGTGTTTGGGATAGTATTCAAGACATTATATTCTAATGACTGGGGGTAAATTACATTGAATTATATAGGAGTTGTGCTGCCGGGGCCGGAGTATGTGTTCGAGTTACCGATGCTATTCAAGGAATCAACGTTCTATTGTTTGGGGCGCTTGTTTCAGCCAAAGGTCTTTCTGCAGTAACTTGAGCAATATAAATAATATGTACATCAGTTATATATCATTAGAACTGGCATTTTTAGTGGTAAATAAAACTACTTTACTTTTGAAAATCGGTTGAGAAATAAATATTTTACAGCCAAAATGATTTTTTGGTGAGTCTTTTCCTATGTAAATTCCTTGCTGATGGGACAGCAGAAAATTAAGAAATTTCAATTAACTTCAGTAATCCTTCATGTTTTGCTATAAAACTTCAGGGTGTCTTAATTTACTAATATCCAACAATATAAAACCATTTTTGGATAAAAATTCTAAAAAAAAACATAATTTTTCATGCAGCAGAATTTTGCATTAAAGTGACCCATCAGTAACAGCTTTCGCACATGCAAATTTTTCTCAACCGATTTTGAAAAGTAAGGTATTTTTATTTACCACTAAAAATGTCTATTGCATGATATACAACTTATTTACATGATTTAGGTACGAGATGTATTTTGTCTGAAAAGTCAAAATTAACTTTTGGCTGAAACAAGCACCCCAAACAATAGTTACCGAAGTTTGACTGCATAAATAAAGAAGGAAATGCCATAGTTTCGCATTGAGCATGCACCAAAGGCAGCATATCTATAAAAGTGTTGTTGTTGTTGCCTTAATAACTAGATGTATACAAATAATTGCTTCTTCTATTAGTGTTAATCAAAATACTCTATTATTGCTGCTTATTTTGCTTATTTTAACAATGCAGAATATAATAGGAGGCCGCAATAATGCAACAATGGTGCCACAAAAGTGAAATGGAAGAAACATTAAAGATCCCTATTATAATACCTTTTTTCTCAAAAATCTAATGTACTTACCCTTAGTTTTCCACAAACTTAATTTAATTGAATTTAATTCCTATTTTTTTGTAGAAAGCTGCTTCTGCAGCAGCTTTAAGGAAGAAACAGGAAATGCTGCGGAATGAGTTCCAACCGCCGAAGACGGAGAGTGAGGAGGAGAGTGGAAATGAAAGCGATGTCGATGTTGACCTCACAAAGTATGTGGCTATTTATAGAGTGTGGCAGCTATATATATATATATTACGTCATAAGCTGTGTTTGCGTAATGAATGGCTGGTAGACATGTATTCCTCCTAATAACAGACCCTGTAGTCGCCCACGCAACATGTACGGACAAACAAACAAAATAATTACCCAATTAACATTCTGCGGTAAAATGTATGCATGCCGATCTGGATGGGTGCATGTTTATCTGGAAAGATTTGTACACAGTTATACTAAAAATTGTTTTGTTAATTAATTAATTATTCAAAAATGCTTATGATCATTAATTCATGGTTATATAGGGTTATCTGTTGCATCTCTTTCCAGCATGAAACAATAAAAACAAAATCAACAAAATGTATATATAACCAACCCCATTTTCACAGTTTTCTTACTCTTGAATAAGCCTCTGATGTAGGTACAGACAACTGTTACAATGTTTGGCACAGAAGCTTGGACAATGAAAATTAGTGTTTAGCTACTTTGTTTTAAATAGGAAAGTTCACCTACCATTGTTTGTACCTACATGGAGAACCCGTTCAGACCAATTCCGGATACTATCTACTGTTTAAATACTTGGGCATTCAGAGGGAGGAATACTTAATTTTATTTGCAAGAAACTGCTCAGATTGGTGCAACATTATATAAGTCGAGGGGTCAGTGCAAAACTATTGTAACTACATATGAATAAAGAAGGAGATACAATAGTTTTTCACTGAAGCCTCGAAGTGGTTGATTTCTTAAATCAACAGCTACAGAGCTTTTAACTGCCACTGTTGAAATGTATTGCTGTCGAAAATAAACAAACTGCTCAAATTGGCACAACGTTGATTTCATCAACGGCTACTAGAGCTTTTCATTGCCACAGTTTTAATCTATTGCAATGTTTCTGTGTCAGATGTACAGAATGTTCATATTGGCGTTCATATTGGTGCATCATCTTGTACATGGTTGATTTCTTAAATCAACAGCTACTAGAGCTTTTCACTGCCACAGTTGAAATGTATTGCAATGTTGCTGTGGCAAACATACAAGCTTTCACAAGCTACAGAGAAGACATTTTTCATGAGTTGAACTATTTAATAATTGTAATGTTTCTGTGAAACATAAAATTTTATATTTTTTCTGAATTATCCTATAAAGTACACATTTTATTGGCCACAATGTGTTTTGGTATGCAAAATGTTATCATCAAGTCGACATTTCCACGCACAAAATATGTGGGAAATTCTTTATATTGCTGATGTTGCAGTTTTACACCAATTAAAAAGCATGAAAATGTTACGTAAAGATAACTTCTTCCTTTAACAGGAGAAACATGTATTAAATATTTTAACTCATCATTTGCTACAATGAGCAACAGTGATATAAGGCCACACAAAAAAGGTATGTTTCTACTAATCCAGCCGCCCCTAATTTAAACTTCCAACTCTATACATTGCTTTATTGAAATTTTCAAGAAAACAAATGTTTGAGAACTTACTTAAAATGTTTGATTATGCTACCTCTTATCTGAGCCTAGGTACCTTAAGTATAATGCAGTAGTTTGATAGATACTCATATAAGCTGTGAACGTCTGATAAGAAGAAGAAAACAAAAGAAATGAGCCGAAACCGCGAAAACGACCCTTCAGACAAAATTTTCACATTTTATGTTTTTTTATGTTTATGAAACACGGTGATTTTCCCTTTAAAAATCTATTTTATGTTGATATCTTAATTAAAAATGATTTTATCTCAATTTGAAAATTAAAGATTGTACTCACCATTAAGTTTGACGTTGACGTCGGTGTCTTTGACGATGTCGTTGATTAAATAACAACAAAAAACATAAACAATCACCATTGTCTATAGCATCAACTATTTATATTAGGAAGCATATTCTCTATGATATAATAATTATGTAAAACACAGAAGTGACGAGAAATTTGATTAGTAATTAATTGATTACAGGTCGACGTCATAAATTGTTACGTTATGACGTTGTCGTCTAAACGTCCGAAGGGACGTTTTCGTGTGTTGCGGCTCAAATATAAAAAAAATATCAAAAGAAATCAATATACCGGTACCACCCCCATTATTTATTTTTGAGGGGGTGGGGGATGCGTTAGTGAAACACACCTTTTTTCTAGTTGTCTCTAGGTGCTTCAGCAGCCCTGCCGAACGGAGAACTGATTCTCTTCAGTTACTTACATTCCCATTTATCGTACATATATACACATATCGCCCTACTTACCTCACTAGCTACATGGTTCCGGTGGCGCCCCCTACATTTTTGACCCAGCAGCAACTGGAGATGGATGTCGAGCTGGGAATCGTCAATGACAACTCGGATGATTCTGATCAGAGTCCAGAACGGGAACAGGAAATTGTGACCTTTAGCGGGTTTGTATAGCTTTCATTTTAAAAATAATAATGCAGACATTCTGCTTGCTTACCGTGTAGATGACTGCCATTTAGGTATGATTTTTGTATCTATGTTATATTCATAACTTTGACATGACATCAAAATAATTTGACCAATCAGTGATTAATAGAATAAAAAACCTCCACATTCTGGTATGGGGCAAATTGACTTTAGCCATTTATAAACTAATATGTAGTCATAATTGTATTAAGGCTTTATTTATTGTGTGCAGCTGTATAGCTTCTTTTGGGACTGTCTGACACCAATATGGATACAATGGTCTAATATTTTGGTTTTCATATAGAGATTGAGGATAAGACTGAGTAAACCCCTTTATTTTCACCTAGTGAATATCTCAACATCTTGGACATTTCTAACTATTGACAGGATGTAAAAGTTATCATTACGTGGTCTGAGTATTAACTTTCATACTTCATCCAACCCTTTCATCAAGAAGCGAAAATGGGGTTGGCTGAGGTATGAAATAAACCCTTAATTTCAGCTTACTGTAACAGTTTGCATATTGTAAGTTTAAAACATTTAATATATATTTCAGTCTGCGAAATTAACTTTTGGATTTGGTTGTCCTTGGGGCAACCATTTCAACAAAAAATGGTAGCCCGAAAGCAAAAGTGGTTGCCCGAAATGTTTCTTTTAAAACCTGAAGGCTTTATTACTCTTATGATATATGTAAACAAAGCAAAACATGATGTCTTCACAATATTTATTCATTATTCATTCTTTTGTATACAGAAGAAAGAAGATTGTCTATGTCTTTCTCTGATAAGTCACAGTCATCATTAGAGTCATCATGATTTTTGACTGTTCATGTTTTTTTATAGTGTCAATCCAGATGCTAGAACACTCCTTTACAAAGGAACCATCAGTGTCTAATCCGGATTCTGTCTGTGCACTAAGGGCACTGCATCTTACCATCTTCGGTGCATTTAAGCCACTCTCGACCAGCTTGCCAAGAAGAAACAAAATGTCTGTCCCTTTTGGCTTCGTAAGGCTTACTTGACTCTTGTTTGGACTCTTTTACTGGTTTACCAGGAATGGCACTCGTCACGTACCTCAATACTGACATTTTGTGACAACTGGAAACACGTTTTTAGCGACGCATGCGCTAAATTAGCATATTGATGATGTTTATTTTATTCTCATTGGATGGAATAATTCACGAACCGTTCGTGTATAATTGTAATTTTCCGTTGCTCTATCGATCAGAACTCTTCGCCAATTTTCGTACCGGTAAATGTGGATTCCCGAGTGACGGAATCCGACGAGGCAGTTCCGATTGGTTGCTCTATACAAAATAAAGAATTCAGCACAATCCGATCAAAAACGAGGTCGTGACATGTTGTGACCTTCCACAGAGGGATACAATTAATTGATCCATACCTCGTAGTGTTTATACCGGTGTCACAGTAATTTTTTCAGCATCAATGAAAAAGCCTAAATCGTGTTTCCTGTTTGACTTTTATACTTATTTTGATTGACAAATAGTTTTGCGCTTTCAGAAATTTTGGTTGTCCGATCGGACAACCAAAGTGGGAACACGTGGTTGTCCTGTTTGTAAATTAGTTGTCCCGGACAACCGGACAGCCGCTAATTTCGCAGACTGGTATTTTTAAACAGGTTAACACATTTTTTCGGTAAAAAATGTTTTTAAACATGATTTATTGTCGAAATATCCTTTATAAAATCCGTCTTATATAAGCTTTCATATCGCTTAATGGACTTAGGCGGGCCCACCAAAGTTGTTGATGAAGGCCTGCTTTCAGAGGTGGAATGTTGCATTTATTTATTTTTATTAACTATTATGATCATGATATTTAATTTATCTCCTTAATATATTCTTTTCTCCATATTTTAAAGAAAACTTTTTTCTTTAAAGATTCATACAGTGTTAATGTATGTGTATTTTGTTTGTTTTGTAATATACATTGCTAATTAAAAAAAAATGTTTTGCTAATAGTGATTGGTTGGGTGTATACATGCATTATCAAACCTGTATTATATTGTTGTATGCCATTGCACATGTCACCATAATAAAGGATTAACTTGCATATAATACATATATATATATATATATATATTATTACATGGTTCAGTGGTTTAGTGGATTTGATAATTGGCCTGGTGTATAATATTTATATACCGAGTCAAAAAAAAAGTGTGCACTATTTTTTTGGAAAAGTTGAAATATACGTTACATAACACATTGTCACTATAATAAATGCTTTAACATGCATGCACTCTTAAAATTCTAACGTTGATTGGATTTGAAAATTTAATTTATTTAAAATAAATGCTCTTCGCAATTTTTGAAAACTTTTTTTTTCAAAATATGGCTCATATATAAAGCTGATCTGTCGTAACTCCAGCTCCGCCTCCGTACATTCTCTGATAACATAGGAGTCAAAGTACTGGAGTATTGCTATAAACAAAACAAGACATGCTGAGCTAGATATACATTATTGTAATTTATCGCGTAACTGAGTCTAAAAGCCATGATACATTTAGCATAAAATACTAGTGTAATAAATATGCAAATTAATGCCAAATCCTCATTTGTTATTTTCCGTTCTGCCCGGTGTGCAGAATTGCCTCGTCAATTTTCGTATCCATTTAAAATAAAATATTACAGAAGTTGACAAGGTAGTTTTGTTGTTTGGTGTTGTTCAAAAAAGAAGAGTCGACATACTATGTCATCACGCAAATGGAAGACATTGTCATATGACAACGTTATATATAGGCTGCAGCTACACTAATACAATAAATGTTTCTTATGAGGGAATTTTGGAGTTATGTTCAGTGAATATGTGTGTTCCATTTTCACAGAATGAACAAAACGAAAGACGGGTTTGTATAATTTATTAAGCAAGGTCTCATTAGGCGTAATGTGTAGTAATATGTAGCATCTATAGGCAAATACCTGTCATCCTATTTGTTTCCATTTTGTTTTTTGTAAGCCCTCGTATAATATGCACCAGCTTCTACCAAAAAAATGCACTTGATACAGAGTAAAAGATGGTCAAAGACTATGTATGGTTTGTGTGACGGTTTTATATTTCATTGAAAATGGGTTTTTGATTTGTAGGTGTGATAGGTCATTACGTGGTCCGAGTATTAACTTTCATACCCCATCCAACCCTTTCCCAAGAAGCGAAAACGGGGGTTGGCTGGGGTATGAAATAAAACCTTAAATTTGGCTTAAAACATTTGCATATTGTAAAATTAAAACATTTAATAGGTAATTTTAAACAGTTTATCGCATCTTTTTCAGTACAAAATGTTTTAAACATCTTTTATTGTCGAAATAAACGTTATAAAATCCTGCTTAGCTTTCCCATCGCTTAATGGAATTAAGGCGGGACCACGTAATGTACTATAGTTATTATGTGTACATAGTAGACATTTATCTGTTAGCCGTCAGTATATAATATTGATTGATTTGTAGAAGGTTAAGAGATCACTCACATGCCGAATCTCGTTTGAACCAATCAAATTGCAGATGGTTACAATGGTTATAAACAAGTTTGCCGTGCAACTAACCAATTTGGTCTACTATTTATCTACTGACCTGAAGGTTCAGGGTTCTAACCCCATATAAAGCAACTTTTTTTAAAGCCATATTATGTTAAAATATTTCAAAATTTTAGCATGAAACTACTATGGAATAAATCTGATTGGTTCCTGCGATTGTGCATGTGCGTACTCTGTTAATGTATTAATTTACCAGCTTTTAACCCTTAACCCGCTCAGCACGATTATAATAGCCTTTGCGTCCATTGTAAACCCAGATCAGCCTGCGAGTAACTCGCAGGCTGATCTGGGTTTACAATGACTGGCTGCTGATCAGTCATTTACCCCTAAACACCCCTTTGTCACGTAAGTGGAATGGTCTTAATTCAAAGAAAGAACAGTCCATTATATATGTGTAGCGGGTGAAGGATTAAATAGGTACTTTGTAAGGATATCTAGATGATAAGTGTAGTTCTTCAGGACAGTTGCATTCCCACATCACCTTTGCCGGCAATAATGTTAATTTTTGAAATTTTCAACATTCAGAAAATAAATAAATAAATTTGTCACATAGCGTCTTTTGTTAGCAGTGTCGAACAGCCATGTCATATTCTATTGTATGTAAACATGTGTAATACAACCTGGAACGATTGTGATTGGTTGAGCATGAAATGCATTAAATCAGTAATACTACACTAGTTTTGTTAACTGAAACTATTTTATTTTATTATAAATAAATCTTGATCTAAGTCATGAACTTATTATTTATCAACAAATGATAATAAATAATTAACAAAATACAAATTAGCCCTAAAATGCCCTTTTGTAATGAGATAAAATACAGAATCTTTGATACCCAATGTTGTCGTTACATAACGTTTTGACGTCAAAGGACGTGAGTTTATGACATTTTGGCGCTAAAGTTTGTCTGACCTCATGGCAGTTTTACGTCCTAGTTATTTTTTACATATTTGTCTGTAATGTTATGTGATAAAAAGGATCTTAAACTTGTTCCAATTCCATATAAGATGTATGAAACTTATTAGGAATTATTTTTGATTTTAACTCGCCAAAAGTCTCGTTAAAATTAAAATACTTGTTAAGTACAGCAGATTGGATTGGTTGAATGTTGCATTACATTCTGATTTAAGTACAGCAGATTTGATTGGTTGAAGGTTACATTACATTCTGATTTAAGAATAGCAGATTTGATTGGTTGAAGGTTACATTACATTCTGATTTAAGTACAGCAGATTTGATTGGTTGAAGGTTACATTACATTCTGATTTAAGTACAGCAGATTGGATTGGTTGAAGTTACATTACATTCTGATTTAAGTACAGCAGATTGGATTGGTTGAAGGTTACATTACATTCTGATTTAAGTACAGCAGATTTGATTGGTTGAAGGTTACATTACATTCTGATTTAAGTATTGCAGCTATGATTGGTTGAAGGTTGCATTACATTCTGATTTAAGTACAGCATATTGGATTGGTTGAAGGTTACATTACATTCTGATTTAAGTACAGCAGATTCGTTTGGTTGAAGGTTACATTACATTCTGATTTAAGTACAGCAGATTAGATTGGTTGAAGGTTACATTACATTCTGATTTAAGTACAGCAGATTGGATTGGTTGAAGGTTACATTACATTCTGATTTAAGTACAGCAGATTGGATTGGTTGAAGGTTACATTAATTCGGATTTAAGTACAGCAGACTGGATTGGTTGAAGGTTACGTTACATTCTTTACTCTCATATTGAAGTGCACGTGACCTAAGAAAACAATTGGAGATGGGGACCTCAGTTTTATATTAAGTCCCAAACACTTGAGGCAGGGGATCTAACTAGTGACACCTGATTTACTAGTTCAGTGGCTTAACACTGGACTTTTAATTAATTGTATGTGTATAAGTGTTTATTTATCGTCGCTTTATTGCACTGGGCATACATTTTAAGGAGCAGACCTCGATTTAAAGTCTCATGCGAAGGACTGATCAGGTGTGAAATTCTGCTGAAGTATTCAAGAATTAATCCAAATATTTGGTACTGACTGGAATACATTTGCACGATCACTGCATTACTAAACTGAATTGCTAACAGTTACACCATGATGACACCAAACAAATTAGATTACTTATTTTTAGATCATTTTTATATGCCCATTTGAAAAACGGGACATATGGAATGGGGTTGTCTGCCCGTACTTACGTCTGTACATCCACTTTTGCATTCTGCATAATAACTCCAAAATTATGAGACCCACCCTCATGAAACTTCATAGGTACATTGCCCTAGGTAAGAGAAGGAACCCTAGGGTTTTAGTGCCAGTAAGTCAAAGGTCAAGGTCACAGTGACCTTATGGAATATACATTCCGCACAATAAGTTAAACTTTAAAACCATAACACCTACACTCATAAAACTCCATAGGTACATTGCCCTAGGTGAGAGGAGAAACCATATTGCTTTTGGGGTCAGTAGGTCAAAGGTCAAGGTCACAATCCCCTTATATGGTAATATGAAATCTGCATAAAACTTCAAAACCGTAATAGCTACACTCGCTTCTCTGTGGACACCGACTAGTGCACGTCGTGGGGAAGGCACTACAACACTGTTGGTTGCATCCGCGTACGTTGGTGCGTTGGACCCCGGCAGTGTTGTGGACCAAGATTGATGTCGTATCCTCTGTCCCGCCCGCCATGGAACATCGCCAGGAACAAGCACAGAAGAGAAGCAGTTAGCTGAGCGCTGGCAGCCTGTAAGGTGAATGTATGGTTTGGCACATATCGGCTTTGTACATATGGAATGAGAGGTCAGCAACTCAGCAACTGAACGGACCTGACGTAGGGAAGCCTGGCGATGTACATGGAGCAGGGGATCCAACAACCTACGTGCCTGAGATGATTTGAGCGGACCAGGGACGCAAGTTGCAGCGGCGGGGATGGCCCCCATCAACACAGCACCCAGACGGCCCAGTAGCGGATGTAGGACACACCAGTAGAGGATGTAGGAGCAACACCGTAGCAGCCAACACTCACTGCCACAGTGAAACAACACAGAGCATAGCGACACAACACAACTCACCACAACTGAATCGACGCAGACACACCACGCAGATACAACTCTACACTCAACAAGAAAAAGACCACACAATATGCCCGTGGCGTACCGGGATTCTCTGGTGTCACATATGGGCGGAGGGTCTCTAAAACTTAGAATTAACAACAACAACAACAGCTACACTCATAAATCCTCATAGGTACATTACCCTAGGTGAGAGGAGGAACCCTATTGTTTTTGGGGTCAGTAGGTCAAAGGGTAAAGGTCACTGTCACCTTATATAGAAAAATGCATTCCTCATGATAACTTCAAAATTGAAACACCTACTCTTTTAAAACTCATACATACATTGCCCATGGTGAGTGGAGAAACCCTATTGTGTTTGGGGTCAGTATGTCAAAGGTCAAGGTAACCATCACCTTATATGGAAACATGAATTCCACATGATAACTTCAAAACCATAATACCTACTCTCATGAAATTTCATAGGTTCATCACCCTTGTTGAGAGCAGGAAACCTATCGCTTTTGGGGTCAAAGGTCAAGGCCACTGACTTTATATGGAAATATGAATTTGCATAATAACACTCATAAAAGGTCATGCAAAGGTAAGGGTTATATTAACCTGACACCTAGGAAATGCTTTTAACATAAAATCTTTAGGTAGTGGGCTTTTAATGCCCCGTTAGGCGGCGCTCTTGTTCTTTTAGCATAGAGCCTACCTTGCCTTTGGTGGTAAGACTTAGAATGTTTTTATTTGTTTATAGGTTTTGTTTTACTTTTTAGTTTTGCACAATGCTTTAAATTGTTTAGAAGAAAATAATATAAAGAATTCCGACAGAAACATAGGAATAGTTTCTGGTTTGATATTTGTTTTTCTTCTAAAACAGCCGCTGTTATTGTTTCGTCTGTTTCGCATTGCATTTCTCCTGCCACCCATACTGCACGCCATAATCATCCTTTCTGCACGCTTCGATTGCGCGCTATAAGTAATCAGATATTAAGTACTTTCACTGAAATCATCAAGTTTACCACTATGAACTGATCATTTGTTTATTATAAATATTAATTCAAAATCAGTCCTCAGATGTAACTATTATGTTGAATTTATGGTTTTTTGTGAGTAGTTAGAGGCTGTCATGATTCTCAAAACTGACACAGTAGTGATACCTACATAGGCATCAGAGTGTTTCTGATATTGGCATCCATGGCTAGGATAGTAAAGACGCTACGTCTAAAACTTCCTCGCCTCTCACTGCTTCTACTGGGTTCAAGTGAGAAAGTGTTGATTCTTACGGATGGCGGAAGGTAACAGAACTTGTTCTACCCAGGAAAAATGAGGTGGTCTGCCGCTACCAGAAATAAATCGACCATCATATATGGTCTAACATGTGCTAAAAATGAAAAGAAACACCATTCCAACAAACAAACGAATATTGGAGTAAAGTCTGTAATCTTGAAACTTTACACAAATAGTACCCATGGTAAATCAATAATCCCCTATTGAAGTTTAGGCAAAGTTCAAGATCATGCTGACTTTATTTTATCCCCTTTTTACAAGAATGACCTAGAAGACATGGGACAGCACTGCAGTAACATGGTCAGGGCCTCCTCTGGCCAATTTTTTTCTTGCGCCACCACTTGCGCCAAATGAAAAAAGTTGGAGCCAAATTGGAGAAATTGGAGCCATTTGGCTCTAATGGCCCAAGCCATATTTCTTCTAGATTTTTATGTATACATGTATTTTAAATGTGAAATGAGTAACATGGGATTGGTATAAGATTTGTTGAGGTGACAGAACCGTTTTGTTAAAGATGAATGGCCACCCTTTTTCTAGTATTATCAGTTAACAAATTTAACTTTTAAACGTCATATGAACATTCCTTGATATTCTCGGCAAGAAATATATATTGAAAACCGCTAATAAGATGTATGTAAAAATAAATATTATTTGCATGATGTAGATACTATTTTTACCACTACGTGACTGCACGGGGAAATGAGTTAAATCTGAATTGTATAGCTGCACAACTATTGCCAGATAATTGATAAATACATTTACCTGGGGATTAATTTACCTGTTCATTGTTTTCTACATCATCAGATGAAATCTTATTCTCGCTTTTCACAGATATTGCAATGTGGGAATTGTAAATATCTATTGTTGTGTATTGATTTCGATTTAAAATAAACATAAACATGTTCATGAAACAAAACATGGCCGGGGAACTTTAAGTGGAGTCGAGTTACTGAAACAAACAACTTTTTTTATAGACATGTACATGGATGAAATATAATATTCCAACTTAAAGTTTTATTGCCTAATATTTACATATTTACGTACAGTTCTATTGTGAACTTGACATGGAATAAATGTTATCAATGTACTAATTTTAAAGGGACACATGGCAATCTTGAAATGTCAATAAAATACTGTATTCAAATTATAGTCTCGATTTATTAATATAGTATTATTTTGACCTTAAACCTGCTTCCATATCATTAAACCTGTTGACGGTCATTTGTTGATTTACAAATATAGTTTATATTAGCTGATTAGTACCATATCATCTCTTATTTTTTAATAGTTTTATCTTGATATATTTACATTATTATTTTTTAATTACTACTTAATTTCTTCATCTTTCGATATAATTATGAAATATGACCTATTTATGTGTCAACGTGCCATAAAACACCATTCATTCATTCATCCATATCATTAAATAAACATTTTCTTCGTTATTCTACCAGATGTTTAAATGTATTATTGGTGCAATATAATCAACAGTTAGTGATACGCAAACATTGTTTCGTGTGAATTGTTTAAGTTATTAATATTAATGAAGTTATGTAGAAAAACTAACCACATGATGCTGAGAGTTTTAAAAAAAATCCAGATTGTCGTGTCTCCCTTTAAAGGGTTGGCATATATTGTAATGGTAAACATTAAGGCTTAACAACAGAAAACATTTTGTAAAAAGCACTTTACATGTTTAAGGAACCGCCAGGAGGCTATACAACGCTTCTACTTCTTATTTCGTTTATAATTTAATAAGGACAAGAATAAAACATTATTCAACATTCACATGATAAATTTGCTTTGCAATTTTTAAACAAAATAAATTGCATAATATGTTAGTTTGATGAGGTGTAACTTTCCTTGCATAAGTAACATGATGAGTTATATTTTGTTTGTGTTAATTTCAAACAGTCGGTTTGTTATTACATCATTCTGACTTTAGTTTCTTCCCTTGAATGGGTTATAGATGGTTATTTCCCTTGCATTGTGTACAGATCTTAGTTACATCATATCATCCCTAATTTGTAAATAGTTTTAACAATAGATTTTTACATTAGTTTTAAGAACTTACTTTTTCATCTTTTTTTGCACACCATATTACCTAATCCGAGCCTTCTCTGACCTTACCAGCCCTTTTTACGATTTTTGATATTTCATCTGGCTGTGTACGGTCAGAGGAACTCCTATAGTAAAAACACGGGGATCTCCTCTCCCTCACGGGAGAGGAACTACCCTCTTGGTTTTTGATCAATATATCTATGTAAGTATTCATTGTATTAACATTTCAAGCATATAAACCGATTATCAATATATTTATTTACCTATCTGAATCGAAATATTTGTTTTATTAACCTTAATAAAGTTGTAACGGTCAACCGTTTCAGACGAAGTGAAAAAATATTACATTTCCAACATTTGCTATTATTCAGGTCAAATGTCACGTGATCGTGACCGTTGTGCCGATAAATATTTCCCGCAAAATTAAAAAAAAATCAAAATTGCAACCAACTTTTCCTTTTGGCACTAGCAATACTCTGAACAACATTCAATTGTTTATCTTTAAAGTTTAGACCCTAATCATGCTAATTATGCCCCGAGAAGAGTTTGTTCCACTCCAAAAATCCCTCGATGCTGTCAAATGATAGTGGACTTATTTGATGAGGGGAATATGAATGCCTTTACCTCTCGCGAGAATATCACGGGAATTTAATTAATATGCAAAATGACAATATGGCGGATATAGTAAATAAAAGTGTACTTCAAAACATAAATGTTTTATTGTGTCACTACCATCGATAAAGGTGCAGTTTTATCATTGCAACTTGGTATAATAAACATTAATTGATCGATCTGTTGAGCTAAATTATCGTAAAAAATCGACCCGACACCGCAAACATCGTTGAAAGTGCATGACTGTGCATTTTTAGTAATCACCAGGTTTTCACTATAGGAGTTCCTCTGACCCTATAAAGCCGCAAAAAAAAAAATATTTAAAAAAAGGCTTTTAGGGTCAGAGAAGGCTCGGATTACATATTACCTATTTATGTGTTGACATGCGATTAAAACGCCATTCTCTTTTATTAAACAAATGTAGTTATTTCCCTTAAGTTAAACAGATATAATCTGCAATAGCCTCGGTCACCCGGCCCGCTTCTGATATCTTCGTTTCGCTATGCTGCACGGATCCAGAACCAGGGCCTGGGGAAAATAGGACGTTTGAAGTCGCCCCAATCTTTTGGGCAATTTTAGCGAGATTTTGAGAGATTCAACGAGACTTTCAAAAACTTATTTTTAAGTTAATTTAATAATAATTTCTTACTTTTAACTTATGAGAAGCAGCAAGTGGCGTTAAAAAGTTTAACTGATGCATCAACAATTGACGTTGTACGTTTATTTACAACATGATGTCATGCAATCGTCGACATTATGTGCTGCGAATAAATTGTGCTAATCATAGTGGGCGCTTTAAATGGCCTAATCTGCCCAGACCGATATTATGCATGATACGGTCTAACTGGCTGAGACTAAATCTGCAGTAAATCCTCCATAAAGGGAAGTAGTATTAAAACTTCAAATTGTTCCTCTTTTGTTTAATTGTTTGGCCCCTTGGTTTTATTCAAGAGAAAACTATTTTGCAGGGAAGTTATAACAGAAAAACAGATATAGTTATTTTCCTTGCATATTACAAATATAGTTATTTCTCTTGCATATTACAGATATAGTTATTTCCCTTGCAAATTACAGACTCAGTTATTTCCCTTGTCAATAATTACAGAATGGCTCTGGCTGAAGATGAGGAGGAGTATGTACGAGCAAGATCTGTTGCCGTCACGTCGGCAATCGAGGAGACGTTGTCACGGCCGGTCAGCAGCCGTAAAAAGAAGCAACAGACTCCAAGACCATACACGCCCCAACACACCAACCTGTCGACAAACATCTCCACGCGCGAATCGGTGCTCGATGAGAATCAAAATATTGATATCACAAAGTATGAACAAAGTTTCAGATTATATTTTATAAGTAGTTACTTCCCTTGTATAAGTAATATGAAACCCTTGTGATGATGGCATAATATAGAGTTTCCCTTGTATAGGTATGTATTTTATTTCTTGTATAAGGATTATGAAACAATTATATTTTATAAGTAGTTACTTCCCTTGTATACCTATTATGAAACAACTTGTATTTTATAAGTAACTTCCCTCATATAAGGATTATGAAACAATTATATGTTATAAGTAGTTACTTCCCTTTTTGTAAGTAATATGAAACAACATATATTTTATAAGTAGTGATGTAGTGATGTGATGATTGCGTAATATAGAGTTTCTTTTCCCTTATAATGATTGAGAAAAATTATGTTGTGAGGGTATTTTATTTAACTTTATGGATATTAGAAATGCATTAAATCAATATTTGCTAAAATTACGAAGTCACTTGAAATGTGCTTTTTGCAGACATGTGTTTTACATGAAACAGTGGTATATTTCATTTCATATTTTCATTTTTACCTGATTATTGAATTGCCAGGGATGGTTTTGATGAACATTTTGTTATTATTCTTCTAAATAATTTTCTAATGGTTTAATATTTTCTTTATTTTAATATATAATCGCTATAACTCCACAGGGATGCTTTGTTTCGTCAACTGTGTGTTCTACACTGGGTGCTAGAGGCCATGAGTACAGATCCAGTGTCGGCCATGACACCAATCACGTCCTGTTGGAGTCTTGGGTAAGTGAATAAGTAAGCCATTGTAATAATAGATAATGAGCTATGTAGTATATTTACCTTGTTTTCTTACACTCCTAACAATGTGTCCAATTGAAAGATAGAGGGATACTACATTGGATGAATTATAACTTTGTCAACATTTTATTCCATTAATTGGTCCCGCCTTAATTCCATTAAAGATTGGGAAAGCTTAAATTATATTAGCAGGATTTTATAACAGATATTTGGGCAATAAAACAAGTTTAAAAAAAAAAAAATACTGAAAAAATGCGATAACCTGTTTAAAATTACCAGGGAGTAAGTATACGGGGAGGAGAAACGGGTTCATAAACGCTCTAGTTAATCAATTTATGTTGTCGCGCTAAAACGCCGCCATTTACTATTTTATTGATACAGGTAAATTGATCGTATGCGCGTTACATGTGAAAAGTTAAAATTTCAACCAACATCTCAAATTAGGCAGTTCTTACAGCCTCATTTTTACGACTTTCTGTTACAATCAACATCACGAAATTACCTTCTTGACAAAGATAAATATGTCTACTATTCACTTTTTGTTATTATTAATGCCTAATATAACCCATACTTCGTATCTCGTTTGCAATAGCTCCACACCATTTTTAATTTGAAAAATTAAAAATTTCAGCTGATATCTCAAAAGGTACATTTTCATCACCTCTTTTTAGGCTTTGTCTTATAATCACTACCTTGAAATTACCTTCTTGACAAATATAAATATGTCTACTATTCACTTTTTGTAATTATTAATGCCTAAATAACCCGTAGTCTCGTATCTCGTTTGCAATAGCTATACACTGCCACCATTTTTTATTTGGCGCAGAGTGGCGCCATCTTTGTTACACGGAACCGTCTGGTAAAATGTGCTTTTATACATGCAAACAAATACACGCTCTATATCAGAGGACACAATGTGAATAAATAATACTTATGTTTACATTTCGCACCTTTATTGACTTTGTAAATGTAATAATTTATAAGAATTTGCTGTTTTTCACACACGCGCGGAACAACCGGAAGTAGTCATTTTCACGCAGTAGTGAAACACACGCGTGACAACATAAACGGCAAAACGATCCGTTTCTCCTCCCCGTATACTTATTCCCTGAAATTACCTTTTAAGTATTTTAGTTCAACTTTTTGAACTGGCATCGGTTAACATTTATGTCAAGCTCTCATCAGAAACAATTTAAAGAAATTTGATGAAACTTTACACACGTATTCACTTCCATAAGAGGAACTTGTACAGACAAGTGCTATAATTGTTGTGAATTTTAACAAAATTGAATTATACACGTTTTTCAACTTAGTTTCCGAATAAATAAACAAGGCCTTGCAAGTCAGAGCGCTGTCGTCCTACAGCTCTTGTTGTTAATACCTCTCTTGGTTAGAATTGTGACACAGTCTACGTGTCCACTAACCTCATTTTTGGAAAATTGCATCATCTGACCTCAAGTGAATTAATACCGACGAATCTATCAAATATATCAAATGCAGGGCTTTTGCCCACAAAATTGGAAAGAGTCCCAGGCCTGTCCATTTTGGGGAAAAAACTTGCGCTTATTTCTCATTTTGGGAAAGATGTAAGATTTCATCAATTAAGTAGATATGACAATACTATGCTTTATTTATATTTTCATCCATTATTTTCTATAATAACTGACTTCTCAGTCAGAACTGACTTGACACTGACAAAAACACATTGCAGAATTAATGTTTTTTTCTCAAATTCTGAGAGACTGCTGCTTTCTGATAGGGAAAATTTTCTGCCACTGTTCATGCTGTTGGGGAAAAACAATTATCTGTTATATAAGGTAAAAAAGCCCTGAAATGAAATGAGTAGTGTATTAAATAAAGATTTGACATAAATGTAGTTGTATGACTTGATGCCTTTGGTTTCACATTAAGACACTGTTTCAGTATTATGTGAGGTAATGATTTTGTGATAAATGGAATCTCATTTTCGTGCTAATTTATTATTGAATTAATTTATATAAACTTACTGCCAAAAAATTATCTGATGCTCAGCAAGCCGTATCATCATATCATATCGTCCAGCTTGTTTAACCCTTAAACTGTTATGAATGCATAATGGGCTGTCCTTCTTTAAATTTAGACCATTCCATTTATGTTACAAAGAGATACTCGCAGGCTGATCGGAGTTTACAGTGGGCGCAAAGACTATTTTAGTCGCCCTTAGCAGGCTTGGCTTAATAAATTCAGTTATCAGGATTTAAATCAGGGTTTACAATATATGGCTGCTGATCAGTCATTTCCCCTAAAACACCCCTTTGTCACATTAATGGAATGGTCTTAATTCAAAGAAAGAACAGTCCATTATATATATGTAGCGGGTTAAGGGTTAAACTGAATGCTAAAGTATTACAAATGTAAGTTGTGCAAGAGTTGCTTCCCCTTGAATGTACCATTTTAATTTAGAGACAACTTGTTGGAAGGCTCAGCTGTGTAAGTGTTCGTACTTTAAGGGGGATCGCCTCCAGAACTAAACCAGAAAATCAATAACAAATATGTAATCTTATATTCTATGAAACATAACGAAAACATACTTGGGTGTAAAATCGATCGTCATATATAACCTTACATGTGTTGAAAATGACGTAAAACACCATACAAACAAACACTTGGGTGTCAGACATGTCGGATAGCGGTGTGAAAACATGTAGAATTTATTCTCAGAAGATATTTTAGGTCTATTTTATTGATTTCTGGTTAAGATTCTAAAGGCAAGCTCCTGTAATTTACAGTGATTTTAATGGTGAATATTCAGGGTAGTAATTTTCAAAGGTGAAGGATTGTACATTTCTTTATTATGCACCCTTTGAAAAGATATATTGAGTGTGTTGTTGAAAACTTTTAATAAATCCTGTGAACGTGACAGTTAGTTTTCAAAAGGTGTTGCTTTTTTTCATTTTTTTGCATACTCTGACAGGTAATGTGGTTCAAACTTTATAGTTTTGTTCTTTTTCTTTCAATTCTACGATTTATGTAAAAAAAAAAATGTGTAGGTGGAAGTTTTTATTTCGAAAGCAGTTAAGTGTGTACTCATTTCTTGCACATTTTGCAGTTATCATGGTTATAGAAATGTAAATAATGGTGGCTGAATGTGGAAGTGCTTTATTGTCAATTATTATAGTAAGGAGAATTAAAAGTATGGCTAAGCATCATACTTTATTTGCCTAATACAGACTGTAAACAGTTATAAAAGACACACTGTTTTAAAATGCTGTGTTGGGGCAATTCGGGTAATAAATTTAGACACCCTTAGTAGTAGGCTTACAGTGATTAAATCGTTCTGCAACATTGTTGCTGTTCTATTAATGCATGGACCCTCCACTTGCATGGACTCCTTCATTGTCTATAAAAAGTGTATGCTATAACCCACATAATATACGAGAAAAAGTTACATAAACAAGACTGAATTTACCTCATCTTTCATCTTTAGAGATGAGTTTAACTTGGACACTTTGGTTTTTGGTAATAAAACAGTTTATTCTTATGCACAAACTGTATATATGTCTAACCCATACTTTATTATCAGTAAAGAGTTTTAAAACTTAATAAATGCAGTGTTAAGAAAACATGTATATGATGTCAGTGGACTTCTATCATCTGTCCAAGGTAAAAGTCACGAAACCCGTCGACCACTTCACAGAAAATGATACATTAGGAATCGCTTTACCATTATCCCAATGGACTATAGCCAGATGGTCCGAGACAGACAGAACAATGACGTGCTTTGGAAAACCTTTCCAAGATATCGGTGAAAGTGAAATGTGTAAATTATGTATTTTTTCAATATTTTTATGTCAATTTTGATAAATTAATATAGACACATGTGTGTATTCTTATTCTTAGAACTTATTTCATCTTCTCAATCATGCACCAATCTTACTCATTCACAGGCTGATCAGGGTTTACAATGATCGGCTGTTGATCAGTTATTTTCCCCAAAACACCCGTTTGTCACATAAATGGAATAGTCATGATTAAGGGTTAAGGGTTAACATGCTTGGAGGAAAGACTCCCATTGATGGGACGGATCTTTTTACATCCCTATCCGACAGACAAGACAAAGGAAAGTGTCCTGCCTAAGGATACACAAGTGAAACCCAATGGTTTCAAAGTAGTGACCTCCGGATTCAGAGCCTAGCATGCTATCTACTGGGCAAACGCGACATATTTACAAAATCAGAACATTGAAGCGGATATAGCTTATATAAGTTCATCCAATGTTTTACCTAGCAGCTCCTTTTATGTAATAGCTAATCATGAGGACAGACATGTTTTCCTGCGGAGTGGCTCCTTTTATGTAATGGCTCATCCCTGCCGCCGCATACTGTAAGAAATTATGATTTAGCGGACATCTTATTTCAGCGCTATTAGCGGACATTGTCCATGCGCTAATTCAAAATGTCCACTAAAAAAAGAATGATTTCTAACCAGATATCATCTATTTTCTCTCAAATGATAGACCTTCAACCCATAACGATTGTAGTTCGCAGATCTTTAGATGAGTATTTTCTAATCCAACGAGATAGAGTACTCGTTCAGTATAAACTGCAGGTAACAAAAGAATGTAAAGTCTCACTTAAATTAATGGTATAAAGCTGTAGGACATTACATACATTAGTCGTCTGTGTACTGTTATTCTGGCATGTTGTGTAGTATATCTGTTTATAGAACAAACATCGGTAATTTTACTAAGTTATCGGGTTAACTCGTCAACTATGTTTAATCAATAGACACAACAGCAGTTTTTGGGACTTGTTAATTACTGTTCTGGCAACATTTTTCACGATGTCTAAATCATACTTTCAGTAGTTTGGCTTTGCCGTGTTTGTAAGATGTGTTCATTCAGAAATGGAAATGATGTTATACAAAATAAATTGTTTACAGCCTGAAGGCATGATTAACAAATAAAAGCATTCGAAACTACCATCGATGATGACCGATCGGGAATAATCGGATGATCGAGAATAATCGGAAATTGCCGAAATTCTGCGGAGCAAACGAGAGCGCTAATTAAAATGGAGTCTATGGCCGAGCGCTAATTCATCATTGCGCTAATATGCCCACAACCATCGAAAATCGTCTACTGCACTAATTTTTGACTTTGCTAAATAATTGTTTCTTACAGTTACCAGGAATTATCTTAATAAACACCAAACTCAAACTGTAGAACTGAAAAGGAATGTACAATACTGTTGTTCACATGTTTGGGCGGACATATTTATTTTGGCCAATTTCATTAGCAGCTTCTCCCTACCTTTCAACAACAGTCATGCAGATGCTTTTCTATTAATATAATAAACATGTGATTTAGAAGTTAAATCAACTTTCATGAAAATTGGTTAATTTATAGTTTTTAGTAAATGGCAAGTTACACCTTAGTATAGTCATTAGGATCTCTTCGTTTAATTATATCCTTATTGTTTAATAAATTGAAGAAGATAACAAAAAATGCTTTCTTAATTTTTTATGTTCTTTCATTGTTTCGCTTTGTTATGAACAAATAATTGTAATGTGGTTGAACACTGGTGTGGTAACATTGTAATGGGGTGGTAAATGACTGGGTAGTTAGTAAATGGCCGGCCATTGATTGGAACATACTTGTGTCATGTCAGAAACGTTAACATTCTGAGAATTTATGACTTTTCGAATAAGATAATACTAATGTTTGGTAAGTATAAGTAGTGGCATCTAGTTAAAGGAACGCACGTCAGTCTTGATTTGTTTAAAAGTTGAGGCATCCTGTTCGTTTCGTCTCCGTGGCCGAATGGTTAATCGACGTTGCGTTGTAAACCTTCGCCTCTCGCCGCTGCGGGTTCGAATCTCACTGGGAGCTCGACTTGTAAGTGAGGAATAGTTCAAAGAAAATTGTTTTGCATATCACTATATGTTGAATATTGAATATACATGAATATTGATTTTTATTTTATTATATATGCCAGTAGGTTTAACATCAAAACGATACTGGATTAGTAAATGGAGGTGTAATTTTAATACCAAATAAAAAACTTCATGATTACCTTATGTTCCTTTAAGATATTTTTCATATTTAAATAATAAAAATAAAAAATAAAAATAAGTCATGCATATAGTACATGATAAAATGTACTGAGAACGAGAGTTAGGAATAATGTAGAAAATTAAATAACTTTTAATATGTGTATTCATTTATTTCAAAAATGATTGCATGAAAATGTTTTCTTGTGAATATAACTGCGGAGGTGGCTTTAAGAGTTGATACGTCTGCCACATGGGAGGTCATGGGTTCAATCTCCTGCCAGGTCACACCAAACAATTCATAAAACTGGTAACAGTAGGTGTCTTGCTTGACATCCAGCATGATTATAAAGGCCTGAAGTGGTCGGCCCTCTGCCCTATCTGAGCCGCATACCCATGAATGATTCTTTCTTTCTTGCAGCATTTACATTCTGCGCATTGACGTTGCCAACTACTAATGTTTTGCATATTTATTTACACAATGACGTCATGCCACTGTCATTGTTGATATCAGCAAGCGACTTTTATCTTCCCCCATGTGTAGGATCAGGCTTTCCATCACCCATGTAAAACGTGGATAACCTTATATGCAAGAAAATACCGAACTTTAATTGTGTAATTCCCATCTTGATGTCTTTTATAATTTCAGTGAATAGCAAGCCATCCCTACAATATTAAATTAAAACAAGTTTCGTTTTTCTTTTTTTCAGAGATATTGGGGGATCGCGTGCCCAGCCCAAGAAACTGCAGAAGGACAAGGCCACGGAAAGTGGTTGGACCTCATTCCTCAGTAAAGAAACGGGACGGGTATGTATTTATTTCATCTTCTAAGGTGCTATTATAAAACAGATATTAGAGAGGCTATTGCATTATTCTCAAACAAGTGTTATTTAAAACGGCACTTAAAAACTTGGAAAAGTTGAAAGAGTTATCAAAATATCATAAAAATAATGCAGGCGGTAAGACCTATTGAAAATATGCAAAGAACCTTTATATGATAATAACCCTTACCGTTATTATGAAAATTGAGGTGGCCATCTTTGAATTATGATGTCATGAAACCCTCTTACCATATATGGCATCTTGATAAATATATTGTTTAAAGCAAATAACATCACATCAGCAATTGCATTAGAAATAAATATATAAAATTTTAAGTGTATACATGGTACGCTCATTTTATGATTTCATATTTATTTGCAGTGACTTTCTTTTCTTTAAATGGCATTTATCAATATGCCATATATGATAAAAGGGCTTAATGATGTCATTATTCCAAGATGGCCACCTCCATTTATGGTTCTTTGCAAGTTTTATATTAAGCTAACCAGTGGTCCATATTGCCTACTGACCGTTCCAAGTCGGTAACCCTGTCTTCATCACTCTTTGTGTTGTGTACTGTCCGTTTCATTGTATCGTTAATTTGCTCTTTATGGTACAGTGCGGACCTACGGTGCCATTGCGTTTGGGTGCTGTGTCTTCTAAAGGACCATTTTTCTCATTTTTTAATAGGTCATATGTCCTTTATTTGTTATAGTATTTTAAATAATTCTTTCAACCTTGTCTAAATTGCTGAGAACTGTTTTTAACCCTTAACCCACTACATATATATATATATATATATATATAATGGACATATTTTTCTTTGAATTAAGACCATTCCATTTTGTGACAAAGGGGTGTTTTGGGGAAAATGACTGATCAGCAGCCAGACATTGTAAACCCTGATCAGCCTGAAAGTTACTCGAAGGCTGATCTTGGACGCAAAGGCTATTATAGTCATGCTTAATGGGTTAAGGGTTAATAAAACGTGTTTGAGAATAGCGCAACACTCTAAACCAGTCTAGGTTTCAAAGTTGCATTCCATCGAAATAGTAACCAATAATATCATAGAAATACACCATTCATTATTTCATGTACCTCATGGAATGCAACTTTAACATCATAAGTTATATACCTCTCATCTAGGCTGTATTGAAACGCTTTATGTATATCTAAATATTCTACTCAGGGCTTTTCATAGGTATTTTGGATTAAATGCCCCTAGATCGAATTGGGAATATTTTCAAATATCGACAAATTGCCAAAATTGGGAAATTAGTACATTATGAACAATTACCATTTAAATAGTGATTTGATCCTGTTAAGAGTACTAACAACAATCAGAAATGAGTATGTGAAGTGACACCAACACAATAGAAAATGTCTATGAAAAAAAAACAAAAAAACTTAAAATTAGGGGGGAAAATAATTGCCAAAGGGGAAGGAGCTGTTATTTGGACCCGAGGGCACTCCTAGGAAAGCCCTGCTACTCTTCTTTACATTTTTTTCTATCATATAAAGTCTACGCTGCATATATTATTCCCATCTCAGCCAATCTCCATTGCCATGATGGCCAGCATCGGCAAAGAAGGCAGACAAAAAAGTTCTGATCTTTGCCAGTATATATATTGCATATGTATGACAATTTTATTGTACAAAAGCCGTTTCAGTGTCTGAATTTATTTTAAACATTGATATTTATTATGTCTCCCCCCCACTTTGTGGAGGGGAGACATATCGTTTTTGTGCTATCTGTGTTGTTTGTCTGTCGTCTGTATGTCACAAACTTTGTCCGGACTAGTTGTCCTGATCCCCTAGCCAGATTTAAACGAAACTTGGTAGAGATGATCATTGCCACGCCTAGTTGCGCATGTCCTCATCATGTTTCAGTTGAATGATTTTTTGGCGGATTTTTGGCCCTTTCTCCAGTGGGGGAGACATCTGTTTTTACTAAAAGCAATCTCTAGTTATACAGTGCCTGTGACATATGCGATCACATTCCTACCACGTGTCATTAGAAAGTTCATGGAATAATTTATCAGTTTTTTATTCAGTCCTAAAGTCTCATTTGAATGATAACAAACATTGAAAAAAATATGTTTTTAAAAATGAATATTTTTCATACCCAATTGCAAGATATGCCATTTTACATGCAGTTGATCCAAAGTTCATAGCAATGCCTAACTCGGGCAGATTTTTTGTTTTTTTAAATTACTAATTTAAAACATGATTCTTCGAAGTTAGTCATGGCAGTTAACATTTATTCATCTTTGTAAAAATGTTTTGATAACTGACTTCAAGGTGACAGTCAGAGATCAATTTATGATCAACAGGTATCACACAAAGAGCAGTTACTGTGGGTGAACATGCACTATTCTTATCAGCATTATCAAATATCGTGTTTAAAATATTAGATTTCGAAACAAATCTAAAACCTATGTGCTTAAAATTACAAACTCAAAACATGGATCTGGTACTGTCAGTTATCCCATACTGTCACATGTCACATGCACTGTACATATGTCATAGTGAAAATAGCAGGGCTGATGTTTGCCATTTTTGTGTATGGGCAGGCACCTGTATAGAACTACCAATGTTCTGCAAGCCAACTGGAAATTATTAATAGAAGAATTTATTGTTTACATGTAATGATAAATATATAGATTTTAATTTTAAAATATACTTATACAAGAGGTGTTCAACTTATAATTGAACACTTTTGTTTAAGATGTTATTTTTCAGCAAAAGTGATTATCATAAAAATGTGTGATTTAATGAGTGAAACTGTCATTTAGAGCGTATGCATTTAAAAATAATCTCCAATTTCCTGCGGTTCTTTTAAATTACATTTTGAATTAGGTGTACACTATTTTCCAATTTTAAACCTATATGTTTCTGTTGCCATGGAGTTTTACCTTAAACCAAATAATTCCACTAATTCATAATTGTTTTAAAACTGTTTTTATAATTTAAATATGATCGTATGTTTTATTTTAAGACAAAAATATAGATGTTGAATTAAAAGCTCGACTTTTTACCGCAATAATAAGAAATTGACAGATAATAGGACAGTTATGTTACTGATAATTTTATAAATTAACCAAAATAACTATTTTATCATATTTTGTGATATAAAAAAATGAACAGTTATTGTTGATGTATATCATATACCTTATAAAGATATCTTTGGTAAAAAATTATATTATTTTTATCATTATTTGCAAATCTGTGTGTTTTGCCCCTAAATTTTAAGTTATAATTTAAAGTTATATATTGTTACTATCTTTCTTTAAGAAGCTTATGAAACTTGTTTTTTCTATAGTGCAGGAAATCACAAAAATGCCTTCAGTTAATGTTTCAAACTAGAAGCTTTCGTAAATTTAATCATTTTCATACCGGTAGTTGATTTTCATGTTAATTTTCGCTGAAATCTTGAAAATCGACAAATTTCAAAAAAATGCATATTACACTTTTTTTACGTTCAACGATGGACATATCAGAATACTATAACCTTAAACAACATTTTAAAAGCATTTGTCTTAAAATTTGTATTACAGTTATTTTTAAAATTGAAGATTTTTGCTTCAAAATGTCATTCTCTACCTTTTTCAAAAATATGAATGCAGCAACATAGGAAGCACATAATAGTGCATGTCATAATGTTCATATCGAGGGAATCATTAGACTTGACATTAAAATCAAACATATTCGGCCGAGAATTTCAAGATAGTTGATTCAGTACGCAATGAAAGTGTTCAATTATTAAGTTATATATATACTGAAACGAAAAAGACGCGCAACTCGGGAATTTCCGCTATATATTGTATGTACAATATGCTGCTGTTAATCGAAAGGTACATGGCTACGTAAAACATTTCCTTTCGGAAAAAAAAGACTAAAACAACACATAACACTGCAAATAGTATTCCTTCAAAAGTTTCATTATTGACAGAGCACAAGTTTGGCTCAAGCATGTGAGTAAACTTAGGATGCAAAATTTTGCAAACTCTTTACATTAAATACAGTACTGAAATGGCTCAATTTTTCAAAGAGGAACTTCAACATTTATGAATTTCTTGTTACAAAGTGTACTGTGAATAAAATGTCTACAGCATCACAGGTGTGTCCTTTCTCTAACTTTAAAACTCAACTTTTTTTTTACAAAACATCTTGGGATTTCTTTGGAATATTATGTGGAATTAAGTGTGCAGTATATGCAATATATAGCAGAAATTCCGAGTTGTGTTTCTTTGTCACTTCAGTTAATAATGTAATTTTAACACATTTAGAATATTTATTTTTTTAAGACTTCATGTTCATTGACTGCTCATTGCATTTTGTTGTCAACCATTTCAGAAAGTTAATATTTCGCGCCCGTGTTCAAATACTCGCCCAGCAAAACTCAAACACAAAATCAACTCAGGTATTTAAAGTGCATCCTAGTGCTTGTTGGAAAGGTTTAATGGTGGCATCATGGGATTGGTGATTTTTCTGTGCCCTTGTATTACTAGTTTTTAGAGCAGTAAAAATGTTGCATGATGGGCTTGGTAATTTCCCCCTACCCGTATGATCAGTGTATATCAAATTTTTAATCATTATACCCTGGCCTTCACGAAGTGAAGTGGGGGCTATAGGAATCACCGCTGTCTGTAACGTCCCGTCTCATAAAACATTTTTGTTCTATCCCGTCGTGTCGCGTACGTAGCACCTCGGAAATGATGGCGACTTGAACTTCACTTTGATGTGGTTTGAAGGCGTCAGTGAAGAGATGAAGAGTGATTACTTCACCTGAATCGCCAGTAGATTGAGCTCTGGTATATCATCCTGACTTGATTATGTAAAATTAACAAATTTCAGCTCGCTTAATTATTCAACTGAAAAACTAAAAGATGCTAAATGAGTACAAAAAATTAAATTGTATTACATAAAAACAGTTAATTTTAATTGTTCGTAGTAATGTCGCTGTTCTGAAGTATTGTACGGCTCAATTGTATTGCAGGATCAAAACGCAAAATATTTACAAAAAGTATAAAAAAATAAAATTTAAGCGAACTACAAGAAAAGTTTCACGTACACATTTATACCTCTTAGACGCGAATCGACACGCCGTCAGTATATTAAACATACGATGATGTCTCCATCACTAAGGAAAACAAACATTTCCTACATATTTTCAACAAATAAAAATGTCAGCAATGACTTACACTTGCGAATTTTGTTAGAAAATCTACTCTAAATGCTACAAGTTTCTCCCATCATAAGAGTAACACACACCAAAGAGGCCTCATATGTATGCGGAACGGGTGGTAATCACTACAGACACAGAGATTATCTCATAAAACACCAGCACAAGGCACACCAAGCCACCAGTCCCACAGAACAAACCAGCACCAATCAGGCTCCTGACTGGGACTGGGGACAAAACACAGACTGGGGAAACAGTTATATAAATTAATGCCGCTTTTTTTTAAAATTCAATTAGTGATCCTGACTCAGTTTGTAAAGGGTGAACTATATTAACAATGTATCCATCTCTACTAAGGTGTTCTATAATACAAGGGGTTGACTGTAATACATTGGTACTGGTGCAGGAGACGTTTAAAGGGTGTGATGTACCAAGATGGACAAGAGTTATACTGTTGTACGGTGTGCCAACATGTGGTGCTCCCCCTACATCTGTTATTCAAGTTAACTGTTCTAAAAAGCTAGTATCTTTTATTTGAACCTCTACACTCTGTGTTGTGTGCCCACATTTGGCGGAGGGACTACTTTCTCCCTTGGTGCTGCTCTAACTACCGGAACGGCTACTTTTTATTGTGTTGTGTTCCTACTTTTTCCTTGAGACTAGGAGGGATACTTTCTCTCTGTCTCTGTGTACCTTGAATGGTAGAGGGCTAAATATCTGTTTGGTGCCCTTACTGGAGGTGGGAATATAAACTTGATTTGTGCACAGTTTTAACTTTTTTCAGAATTTCCCTTCATGTTTCATACCTTGAATGATTTGTAAAAATTGATTCTTAATTAGGACACTGTCATATATTTTTAAGAATGTGAAAGAGGCATTATGGGTAATAGTATTATTCTTATCCTTATCTGTTTGTTTTTCGCCAATCTTCAGTCAGTTTTGCAGTTAGGTTTTACAACATCAGAACTAACTAGTTATACCCTTGCTTTCCACAAATTGAAGCTGGGGTCTATATAGAGAATATTATGTCGGTGCCTTTTACTATCAAGTTTATTAGGCGAGGCTTAGAAAAACGACGAATGGCGAGGCTCTAGATTATCCATACATTTTTTGTATGAATTACTAATATTACCTATTTCTCAGAATGTTACGCTTATCGAGGACGACCGGCCATGTTGTTGTTTTTTGTTTGTTTTATGATGTCAGGCAACGCCCTTTTATTAGGCAGAAAAGTGCATATCTGCATGATAAATAGGGATCATGTTGTCCGTAAGGTCAAGTTTGCCCGTCCCAAAACTCATTTTTTATCCAGTTGTGTCCCAAAACACATTTTTTGCCCTGTTGTGTAACACATTTTTTATTACTTGCATTCCTCAAACAGTTTTGAATGGGTTGTTCCCATACACCTCATATATGCACAACAACTGATGACCTTTTGTTCCTCAATCCCCTCGTACATGGTTGATGTCTAATTTATTACAGAAATATTGCCCTTTGTTGAACTTAGACATTTCCCATTGTTTACTCTAATAGATGAACAGCATGTGGCTTTCACTTCAAAAATGTTCATGGATTGTTATTACACTTGACATACAGTTCACTACACATGATATGATGTCTCGCATCAACGGTTTTAGAATTCCTGCGAATTTTTACAGAATTATCGATCTTTGTTTTACCTTAGAATATTTTTCACATTAAAAATTAGAAGATATCTTAGACATTATTATCATCTTGATTTTGCCCATTTTCTTTGGCTGTATCAAAAAAGTGGGAGTATTCTCACCTTCAGTGATAGTTCTAGTTTGTAAACTGTGATAAACTGTTTAAATATGGTAATTAAATGCTGCAAGATCTTTCTATAAAATAAACACAACCATATAGCTAGAAGACGAAAAAAAAACACATAGCTCATCAATTGATCTTAATTACTTCTTACCTTAACGCAGTGAGGCATTCATGTTTCATGGACATTAAACAAGTTAATTCATGTCCACTTTCCGTTGAATACGTGTAGGAGGAGGGTGCAGTAAGAGTTATGATCAACACAGACTGTTGAAGACATAGAATGCCAATTTCCCCAGATAGGTAGCGCCCAGGCGCTATTCAAAGTGCACAGGGAGGTGCTCTTATTATTGTTCAAGTTTTCAATTATCTTTCCCCTCTTTTCCTTATAAAATTACTATGACACCGGTATTGACTAAACCTAAACCCAACTGTATACTGAGTATATCACTGTCATCACTCTCGTACCATACAGATACACATTTCCGTCTAACTTGACAATTACAACACGTTTGGTGCGTATGAATTAAATAATAATAAAGATAAACTAATAGTAAATTAAAAGAAAGGAGATAAATAAGAGCGGTAATTTGTATTCATTGATGATGGCGCTTTAACGTTATGTCTAGACCATACCAGTGTCGTAGTAAAAAAACATTCCCGTAATCAAATCCAGTAGCGGTAAAGACAAAAAATATTGTGTTTTTTTAAGGAACTTTTGGATTTTTGAAGAAGGTAAGGTTTCTTAAACCGGGTGGGGGCGCTTCTGTTAGGGAAAGCCTATTAATAGAGGAAAATACGGTACGTGACATTTTTCGCCAAGGTGTCTTAACATAGAGAAATCATTGTTTTTCCACTTTGGGAAGAAAAACAACCGTATCGATTTTCATTGACAATCCCAGAAGAAAACTTTATTTTACAATCTTAAATTTTTCTTTGTTTATATTACATTGCAATGAAAAATATGAACAATGCAATTCAATCGTATAATACACTTTTTGATTCCATATATATAATGGGCTGTCCTTTCTTTGAATTAAGACCATTCCAATTATGTGACAAAGTGGGGTTTGGGCGGGAAATGACTGATTCAGCAGCTGGACATTGTCAACCCCTTATCAGCCTGCGAGTACTTGCAGGCTGATCTGGGTTTACCAATGGACGCAAAGGCTATTGTATCCGGGTTAGCGGGTTAAGGGGTAAGTTATGTTTATGGCATTCATTGCATTCTGAGTTATTGGAGTAATAATCCGTGCTGCATATTTCCCCTGGCATGGATTGTTCTGTCATAAATTCCTTAGATACCGTTAGTAATAGTTAGTACATTTTACCTATTTGATTTAGCTAAAGATAAATATAATGATAGGATTATTAATATGCTAATGGTTGTTAGTGCCATGTAAGTGTTTGTATCCTAAAGGCAACAAATAGTTTAGATCTGTCATTCAAGTTTATTTTAGTCTCCGCACTATTTTGAATTAGGAGTATATATATCGTCCTATCATATATAATCCAAGTTGTACTGTTAATATTTGTATGAGGTTTCATATTGATCTGATTGGTTGAAAATATATTTTTATTGACAACTGACACAAGTGTAATTTTATTGCCGTCAGAAAGCCACACATAGTCCAAAAAAACTACTCTAAAATGCAATGGAGGAATGGCCAATGTGGGGGGACTTTACCGCTGGATAAAAGTGTGCGGAGCTAGAAATAAAATGTCAGAGACTATCAGTTATATTGATCAGTAAACCCTTTATTTAATATTCGGACTGCACATGTATTGTGCTTATAGTTCCAGTTTGACATTACAATCGAAAATTCACCTCCCCTAAAAGCTCTTCAGCTTTGAGATAATGAAAAGTGTATTTGCTCCCAAAAAGTTGGAAATGACAAATCTGAAGGAAGGCAAATCATGTTATGGAACTAGGCTATAATTATGATCCTTAATTTATGCAATACACAGTCCGAACCTTCGTTAGCGTCGAAGTCAGCGGGGACCATAGGGATATGTTCCGAGCTATCGGTGGCTTCGAGGCATCGAGGTAACGGTAAAAACCAAAATATCTAGTATCACGAATTTGTGTACCACCCGCAATAGACGTTACTTGTGTACGTGAGTACATCGTTCTCCAGGTCCTGTTTTTATGTTCATTGCATGTTTGTTTAAACCTCATAACGGATATATAACATGTAATCTGTTACACTGAAAATACAAGAAAAACTGCAAATCACTGCAATAATGTGTTTGTTTTATCATATATTGAAAGAAATATCACACTAATATATTTTAACATACATCTCCCCGGGAAGGTCGAATAATGAGAACAAGGTAAGGACAGGTTTCCTGGTATTTAATTAGAAAAGTCAACCGTGTTTAAGTTTATCAATAATTAACATTAAACGATGTTCACTAACATACATTTTATCTGTCTATTATCGCTTTCAATCATAATGTTCGCTACCTTACTAATACAACCAACTTTATCTGTTTCCCACTATGATCGAACTTGCTACAAAACAAATACAAACGCGTTGTTACAATTAATATGGCCGACGTCGCATGGCAACGGATCATTACCTTCGATTAAGCGAGATTAAATTCACACAAAAATGGATCTCGGACCGTAAAAAGTATTCGAGCGAGCGGGGTATTCGAGAAATAATATTCGATAATCGAGTTAAAATTACAATGAATTATATAGGAGTTGTGTCGGGACCGGAAAATGTGTTCGAGTTACAGATAGTACATTCGAATCACCGGTGTTCGAGCTATCGAGGGTTCGACTTATATGTTTTTAACAAGTGACAGGTAGTTGCGAGCATTTGTTTTTGTTGGAACAGTGTAGGTGTTTTCCCATTGAGAATGTTGCAAATAGCCATTTCCTTCCATAATGACAGGTTCCATAGTATACAGACATTTTATTTGCGGTCAAATTAAATGTTAGGAACCATGGACTAAACTTGAACAGCCGTGCACGTAGACAGGTGGATATGAAGCTAATCATACTACTGTAACTGTATAATCCCTAATAAATGCCCCTCCCCTAATAAATGCCTCACCCACCCCCACCATTTTTTCAGAAATATATTTGTTTAAACTTAACAAAAAATGCAAGTAATCTGTTTAATTCACCAGTGGAGCACACAGAATCACTAGAAAAACCTGATGCATTAATTGCTTGATTGACCGCAGACTTTGGTTTTCTCTGGTAATAATGTTGATTTAAAAAGTTAATCATGTATTTTTTGATCTCAAATAAACGGCCCCCCTTTTTCAAAAATGTTACAACCCCTGGCATTTATTCAGGGATTATACGGTATGAATTCATTCTGTTAAATATCATGATAACATTATTTATTATTATTATAATTTGTGACAGCATTTTAATAATCTTGTTAAGCTATAAGTTTTTAGCCTGCTAAGGGTGACTACAGCAGCTTTTGCAGCCAGTGTAAACCCAGATCAGGCTGCCGAGTAACTCGCAGGCTGATCAGGGTTTACACTGTCTGGCCGGCTCATCAGTCATTTAACCAAAACACCTCCTTGTAAAGTAATTGAATGGTCCAAATTTAAGAAAGGACAGTCCCATTATACATTCAATAGATGGCTAAGGGTTAATTCAGCATTTTATTCTGAGAGTTTTCATTGTTTTAGTTGATACGAGGATTACAAAGGTAACGTAAACATTACTTTCCATAATGTGCATTACACAATCCTATGTTTTTGTTAGTATTTGTGTTTAAGTTTTACTTATGTTTGATTTATCACTGGGTGAAAAATTATGCATGTTCCTCACCTCTGAGTTTTTGTTTCAGTTTTATTAGTTTTTAATTTAGTTTTAAATATACTGAAAGAAGTAACGTTATTTTTAAACGATATCTGCAATGTTTTTAATTTACCTGCTTTAGAGAAATTATAATTTCGTTTTTATTTCAATTTAAAGGAGGATAATTTTAAATTAAAACTTTGGTTTGTAATTTCCTTATAATGACAAGGTTAATGTCTAATTGATTTTTGCGTTTTTTATCATTCCGAAACCCAGAATAGTTATTTAATAAATTTTAACCCTGTTCTTGATAATATTCTACTTTTATTGTGAAAAATTTTTGTTTTATATAAATGGGAGATAAGATACTTACTTTGATCACACATAATAAGAGAAAAACAAGAACACCTTCATGACATTCGTGTTCTTTAAGCTAGATATGCAAAACACTTGTGCTAAACTTAGTTCTTTCAAGTATATAGATTTTTCAGTATAAAGATAAAGATGGATTGAAAAACACTTTATATTTTTGTTTGAGATTGATCCATCATTTTTGATGCATCTTTTTGTTGTTGTAGAGTCATGTATGGTATGTTAGTTCCCTTTTGTTTCTTTTTATTTATTAGTTTAATCTTATTGATGTATTCTTACATGAGCAAACTATGCTGTGTGACAGAGGTCACTAATAGGCCATGATGAGGTCAAAAATACAAAATTGACTAAAGCCTTAATGGTGAAGAGACTAAGATTTTGCGTTTAAAACTCACGCCTCTCACACCACTGCGGGTTCAAATCCCCACTGGGAGCTCAACTTGTATGTAAGAAAGGTCATTCTATGGATGCAGAAGATACCCGTGGAATCAGTGGGTGTTGAACCTCCCACCACTAAAAATCGACCCTCATATAAGCCATAAGAGTGCTGAAAAATGGCAACATTCTGACAGATTCAAACAATTACCTGGGGATGATAACTCACCTGCGCGATTATTAAACCTTCCAAGTCTGCTGATACGAGTGATCAGCATAGTTTTGTCAAACCAATGCAGTAAGTACCTTGTGCAAAATACAACACAAACAATGTGTCCGCATGCATTTGAAATATCCATCATGGCCCACAAAAACTTTAAGAAATAATCTTTGTACTCCTTAGGCCATTATTATTTGTTAATGAATTTATGAACCCTACTACAATAAAATGAAAATATGAAGAAAAAAATTCCTTAGGGAGATTGATCGTTTTTATTTTTCGCTCTACTGATCAGAGATCAGCAGGAGCTTATGCCATGGAGCGGCGTCCGTCGTCCGTCCATTTGTCCGTCCGTAACTTTTTTTTTGTAGCGACTACTCCTCTGAAACTACTGAATGGATTTTCATGAAACTTTACAGAAATGTGCCCATGAAGTCTAGTTGAACCTAGCAAAAATTCATTGTTGATTGTGAAATCCAAGATGGCAACCAAATCTAAAAATAGATTTTTAAAAAAACAAGTTTGTAGTGACTACTTCTTGAAAACTCTTTAAGTGATATTGATATCGGACTTTTTCTAATATGATTAGCATTGACATGATGTTGGTCCTTTACATAGAGTTATTTAGTAAAAACTTGTAGCCACTACGCCCCTCTGAAACTACTTGACGGATTTCCATGAAACTTCACAGGAATGTGGCTCTTGTGTCTAAATGATCATGCAACATTAGGTTGGTCGGAAATTCAAGATGGCCACCACAGCTAAAAATAGATTTTCCAAAAACAAATTTGTAGCGAGTACTTCTTGAAAACTATAAGTGATATGATATCACTAAAATAATCAGTATGGAATGATGTTGGTCCTTGTCGAAAATTATTTTGAGTGACGTTAAACATCTTGTTTACATAGAGTTATAGAATGAAAACTTGTAGCGACTACTCCTCGTGAAACTACTTGACGGATTTTTCACTGAAACTTTCAAACGGATGTTCCTCTTGATGTCTAATTGATCCTAGCAAAATTTCAGGTTGCCGGAAATTCAAGATGGCCACCACGGCTAAAAATTGATTTTCAAAAAACAATTTGTAGCGACTATAACTCTTGAAAACTATAAGTGTTATTGATATGGGGACTTTTTTCTAAATGATCAGCATTGTCATGATGTTGGTCTTTGTCGAAAATCGTTTGATTCGATACTAAACATGGCCTGTCAGCGGCCATCATTGTTACTAGAGTTATCTAGTAAAAACTTGTAGCCGACTACTCCTCTGTAATACTTGACGGATTTTCCATGAAACTTCACAGGAATGTTGCTCTTGATGTCTTATTGATCCTAGCAAAATTTTCAGGTCGGCCAGAAATTCAAGATGGCCTGCCATGGCTAAAAAATAGATTTATCAATATACAAGTTTGTAGCGACTACTCTTGAAAACTATAAGTGATTATTGTATGGGACTTTTTCTAAAAAGATCAGTATGACATAATGTTGATCCTTGTCAAAAAATTATTTTTGATTGACGTTAAACATGGCCAACAGTGGCCCATCTTTGTTTACATAGAGTTATATAATGAAAACTTGTACGACTACTCCTATGAAACTATTTGACGGATTTCATGAAACTTCACAGGATGTGATCTAGCTATCAAAAACCTATCAGTAGACTTCAAGGTCAATGACCTCTTGTTATTTGATCTTTTCCAGTTTACTGGAACATTTCATTCTTTTCTTCCTTTCAAAAACAATAAAAATGATTCTTTTCTCCTCCTACCAGCACATCACGTCTTAATGGTCATAAAACAAATAATCAAAAAATAATGGCTTTATTGTTATCCTTCATTCATTGTAATGTATATTTTGAAGCCAATCCATCTTTGCCAAGGTAAATATGATTTACAACCACAAGGAAAATATTATTTTTTGATCACATTAACTTTTTTCTATCTCTATAATGTTTGGAGAAACACCTCCATTTTAAATGTCCTCCTCCTTCTATCTGTTTTGAAATTTTGATTTTGTGGACAGTTTAACAGTCAGTTTAATAGCCATACATATTTTAATGGTGTGCTAGCAGATCTGTTAGTCCACGATTTGCGAATATTACTGACTGATATATACTTTGCAAAAATCTAAATTACAGACTGGTTACAATATCCCGTTGTTAACACATTTTCGTTGTTTTTGAAAGTTTTACTAACAAATGAAATTGAAATAAAATTGAAGTGTGTCACATTTTTGACCACTTAATTTCACATGACTGATTTTTGATATGCACCTATTTAATAGTTGGCAGGTTTGCAGAAATGTTGCAAGTATGTTGGAATCCAGTATAATTGATCTACTTTGGTTCTAATTATAGTGAGGCAACGACGCTACTGACATTAGGGTCCAGTAGGTAAAAGGGTCACTGTGAGCTGATAATGAAAAAATAGTTTCCCACTCAATAACTGGCAAGGAAATGCACTCAAATTGCTTCAAACAATATACATACATTGATTGTCCATTGATGAAAGTAACAACCCCTATTTGGTTTTGCGGAGTAGGACACGGTCACAGTGACCCAGTAATGAAATGTTGTTCTCTGCTCCATAACTTGTGAACTTTTTATCCACCATCTTCAAAATGTAACATTTTGAAATGCCGTTAGTGAGGAAAGGACTGCTACTGAGTTTTGGGGTCAGTATGTCAATGGTCGAGGTTAGTGAGAAATGACTGCTACTGATTTTGGGGGTCAGTATATCAAGGGTCAAGGTTAGTGAGGTAATGACCTGCTACTGATTTTAGGGTCAGTATGTCAAAGGTCAAGTTCACTGATGTGATAATGCAAAAATGTTTCCGCTCAATTTCTTGTGAAGTGATGCACCCCGTTCTCCAACTTTATACAGTGTCCTTGATGATTGTCCTTAGGGTCAATAGGTCAAAAGTTTAAGGTCACTGTGAACCAGCAATGGAATATTTGTTTCTGCTCCATATCTTGTGAAGAGGTTTTATCCACCGTCTTCAAAGGTGAATGTCACAGTTACCTAATATTGTAAACAAATTTCTGCTCAATATTTTGTTATTATGAATTGTGATGGCTTGCACCCACCTTCATCAAATTTGTTAGTTAGATTGTATTTGGTGAGATAATACCTATTGAGCGTTAATCCTATTTATTTTGAATCATTTTAGTTAAAAGGTCAAGGTTATTGTGAATAAAAACATTGTTCAGCTTATAAACTGTGAAGGATTGCCTCCCACTGTCTTTAAATTGTATCTTTTGATTTCACCCTGGTAAAGCAAGACCCCTGTTGAATATGGGGTCATAGGTAAAAAGGTCATGGTCACACTGTGATTTCTATATGAAAAAGCATGTTTATTTCTATTACTGGTTATTGTGCTACAAGAAAGGTGACACAAATGTATCCGACGAAAAAGCAGATTTCTTGATAAATATTAATAAATGGATTATTTATATTATTTTATTAAAAAAATAATTTAATATTTGTAATGTTGCACACATTTTGTGTTAAATAGTCTGTACAGCGGTAAGCGGTATCGTAGAAAAAGTGGGAATTTATTGTAACACCTTTTTTAATGCCGATTCATAATAATTATTCAGGATTATATGCCTTCATAAACCACCATTCTTGTATTATACCAGTCGTCGATACTTGCATCAAAGGTAACGTCATTGTAGTCCACAGATATATTTGTTCTGCACACCCTATTGCTATGATTCCTTGCTAACATGTCAAGTAAAATGAATGTTTGATTCTATCAAGATTTGGCACAAAGTTTTGGAATAATTTAATAAGTGTCTTGCATTGGTGATTAAAGAAGAAAAAAAGGGGATCGTGCTATTTTTTCTATCAAAAAACCCTCTTAAAATGTTGATCTCTGTTCTTTCGATCGAGGCAGTGTATCGAACCTCATAAAGGGTAAAATTTAGTGAGATTGATTTTGGCTGAAAACTGTCATTTCAATTGTACCAATGGATTCTTTACATTGTATTGGGAAATAAGTAGTTTTGGTATAAATGAAATTTGGAGGGTCGAAGAAATGGTGAAAAGTATATAGAATGAGAACACTAGTTTACTTGCCTATCGATGAAAACATTTTAATATAATTGCTTGTCTTTTGACTTACGAGTTACTTTAATTTTTAAGATTATTCAGTTTCAGATTATACTTTTTATAGATTAGAATTGACTGATGTGTAAGTTAACATTGCTTTTTCACATATTTATTTACATATACAGCTTTCATAAATAATTAATTCTTTCTTTTTTTCATCTTTCCTGGCATCACATGGGTTATTAATAGTGTCACATTTAAAGGATCATCATTACGTCACATATTGTAACCTGCATAAGACATTAATCTTTCGTCTTCTGAATCACATATTGAAATTAACAGTAGAGATTAATTTTCATCTTTCTGCACATGCTTTGACAGACACATAATTTTTCATATTTCTGCATCATGCATTGTGACACATCAATTTTCATATTCTCTGCATCATGCATTGTGACACATCAATTTTCTTATTTCCTGCATAACGCATTGTGGACATAGAAACATAATCTTTTCATATTTCTGCATCATGCATTGTGACACGTCATTTTTCCATATTTCTGCAATCACGCATTGTAACATAAGACACATCATTTTGCAGTATTTCTGCATAACGCATTGTGACATGGACACGTTATTCGCTGTCTTCTCTCGGCCTCACGCATTGTCACATAGACACAGTAATTTTCATATTTCTGCAATCACGGCATTGTCACATCAGGACACGTCATTTTTCATCTTTCTGCATCAATGCATTGTGGCGTAGACACATCCATTTTTCATATTTCCGCATCATGCATGTGACATAGACACAGTAATTTTCATATTTTCTGATCATGCATTGTGACATGGACAAAGTAGTTTTCATCTTTCTGTATTTCAATGGCATTGTGACATAGACACAGTAATTTTCATATTTTCTGCATCATGCATCGTAACATGGACACAGTAATTTCATCTTTTCAGCATCATGCATTGTGACAAGACACGTCTTTTTTCATCTTTCTGGCAATCATGCATTGTGACATAGGACACATTATTTTTATCTTTTTGCATCATGCACTGTGACGTAGACACGTCATTTTTCATCTTTCTGCATCATGCATTGTGACATAGACACATTATTTTTCATCTTTCCTGACTATCATGCATTGGAACGAGAACTCATTTATTTCTTTCTTGCATCACGCATTGTGACGTAGACACGTCTTTTTTTTCTTTTCTGTATCATGCATTGTGACATTAGACACAGTAATTTTCATATTTCTGCATCATGCATTGTGACATAGGCACATTATTTTTCATCTTTCTGTCGTCAATGCATTGTGACATAGACACGTCATTTATTTTTCTTTCTGGCATCATGCATTGTGACGTAGACATCTCTTTTTTTTTTTCTGTATCGGCATTGTGACATAGACACAGTAATTTTCATATTTCTGCATCATGCATGATTCAATCTGTTATGTGTTCACATGCTGTAGACTGAACCCTATACATAGACACTCATCTTCATATTTTATCTTTGTGTGGCTGTAAAAGTTTTTTTTACAACTTTTTACGTTACAGTTATTGTGTTTGGGGAATTTAGGCACTGATCGAACAATCAAATGAATCAATCGTTATTTCCGAGAGGTTCGAAAATAACGTATAGAAAAGAATAATCAAAATCGGATGATAGTCAAAGATATGTGATCATGTTGGAATGGTTCTTTTGAAATGGATATGGAAGTCGCCATTTTGAGAACTATGGCATCCATACCGGTAGTTCTATAGTTCCATATCTGGAATATTTCTAAATATGGATAATTACTGATTTTTAGGGAAGAAAATCATAGCTGCAACTGTTTGAAAAAAAGCACCTCTACCAAAGTGTTGTAATGTATTATGTATGACCAGTAAAAATTGTTTTGCATTATTTGCAGTGATTTTCTTTGCTTTTAAATGAATTTATTAATTTGCCAAATATGGTAATTTAGAACTATGACGTCATAGTTCCAAAATAGTGGGCTCCAATATCCGTTTCAGAACGTCCTTCATATGATTCTCGGATGGTTGTAACTATCTTCTTAGCGAATTGCAGTGGTGTAGTGAGTGTCCCCTTGGC